>JAECWN010000026.1:0-66766 GCA_018150725.1 Drosophila quadrilineata | reverse complement strand
TTTCAAAAATTTTGCATTTCTGTCAATGGTATTTATCATATTTAGAATCTACGTCAAAAAAATTAATATACTTTCAGTTTCAACTTTTGGACCCATTTTTTGACAAATTTTGCAAATTTACTACTAGCAAAAAATGTCAAAAAAGTGAAAATTTTAAAATCGGAATTTTTTGTGCCTTATCGATTTCTGGTATTAAAATGAGTATAAAAAAACTTTACCACACTTGATTTTGACCCATATTTTAGAAAATATGGCCACAATAGTTATAAATGGACAAAATCATCGTTTTGAACAAAAATTTATATCTTCCCCCATCTTTGAGAAACCATAACTTATCAACAACCTAGCCGATTTTCCTCATTTATGCATTTCTGGATACGGCTTTTTTTATATTTTAAATCGGTATATAAGGTTTATTACATGTTTTGAAAAATATGGCCAGGAAAGTGATAAATTGAAAAAAACGTGTTTTGGTTTAAAAAACTGAGACATTTTCAACTTTGAGAAGCCATAACTTAGCTAAAAATCAACCGATTTTCAAAATTTTTGCATTTCTGTCAATGGTATTTATCATATTTGAATCTACGTCAAAAAAATTAAAATACTTTCAGTTTCAATTTTTGACCCATTTTTTGACAAATTTTGCAAATTTAATACTAGCAAAAATGTCAAAAAAGTGAAAATTTTAAAATCGGAATTTTTGTGCATTATCGATTTCTGGTATTAAAATGAGTATAAAAACTTTACCACACTTGATTTTGACTCCATATTTTAGAAAATATGACCACAATAGTGATAAATGGTCAAAATCATCGTTTTGAACAAATATTGATATCTTCCCTCATCTCCGAGCAAACATAACTTTTTCCACAACTTAGCCGATTTTCCTCATTTATGCATTCTGGATACGACTTTTATTATACTTTAAATCGGTATATAAGGTTTATTTACATGTTTTGAAAATATGGCCAGGAAAGTGATAAATTGAAAAAAACGTGTTTTTGGTTTAAAAACTGACACATTTGCAACTTTGAGAAGCCATAACTTAGCTAAAATCAACCGATTTTCAAAATTTTGCATTTCTGTCAATGGTATTTATCATATTTTGAATCTACGTCAAAAAAATTAAAATACTTTCAGTTTAAATTTGACCCATTTTTTGACAAATTTTGCAAATTTACTACTAGAAAAATGTCAAAAAAGTGAAAATTTTAAAATCGGAATTTTTTGTGCCCAATCGATTTCTGGTATTAAAATGAGTATAAAAAACTTTCCCACACTTGATTTTGACCCATATTTTAGAAAATATGACCACAATAGTGATAAATGGTCAAAATCATCGTTTTGAACAAATATTGATATCTTCCTCATCTCCGAGCAACCATAACTTTTCCACAACTTAGCCGATTTTCCTCACTTATGCATTTCTGGATACGGCTTTTATTATACTTTAAATCGGTATATAAGGTTTATTAAATGTTTTGGAAAATATGGCAAGGAAAGTGAAAAATTGAAAAAACGTGTTATTTTGTTTAAAAATTTGAGACTTTTGCAACTTTGAGAAGCCATAACATAGCTAAAAATCAGCCGATTTTCAAAATTTATGCATTTCTATCAATAGTTTTGATCATATATTTATTGTACATCAAAAATTGTTCATATTGTCAGTTTTAAAATTTGACTCATTTTTTGACAATTTTTGCACATTAACTCCTACCAAAAATGCCAAAAAAGTGAAAATTTTAAAAATCGGAATTTTTTGTGCCTTATCGATTTCTGGTATTAAAATGAGTATAAAAAAACTTTACCACACTTGATTTTGACCCATATTTTAGAAAATATGGCCACAATAGTTATAAATGGACAAAATCATCGTTTTGAACAAAAATTGATATCTTCCCCATCTTTGAGAAACCATAACTTGTCAACAACTTAGTCGATTTTCCTCATTTATGCATTTCTGGATACGGGTTTTTTTTTTATTTTAAATCGGTATATAAGGTTTATTACATGTTTTGAAAAATATGGCCAGGAGAGAGTGATAAATTGAAAAAAACGTATTTTTGGTTTAAAAACTGAGACATTTGCAACTTTGAGAAGCCATAACTTAGCTAAAAATCAACCGATTTTCAAAATTTTGCATTTCTGTCAATGGTATTTATCATATTTTGAATCTACGTCAAAAGAATTAAAATACTTTCAGTTTCAATTTTTGACCCATTTTTTGACAAATTTTGCAAATTTACTACTAGCAAAAATGTCAAAAAGTGAAAATTTTAAAATCGGAATTTTTTGTGCCCAATCGATTTCTGGTATTAAAATGAGTATAAAACTTTACCACACTTGATTTTGACCCATATTTTAGAAAATATGACCACAATAGTGATAAATGGTCAAAATCATCGTTTTGAACAAATATTGATATCTTCCTCATCTCCGAGCAACCATAACTTTTCCACAACTTAGCCGATTTTCCTCATTTATGCATTTCTGGATACGGCTTTTATTATACTTTAAATCGGTATATAAGGTTTATTAAATGTTTTGGAAAATATGGCAAGGAAAGTGAAAATTGAAAAAACGTGTTATTTTGTTTAAAATTTGAGACATTTGCAACTTTGAGAAGCCATAACTTAGCTAAAAATCAGCCGATTTTCAAAATTTATGCATTTCTATCAATAGTATTGATCATATTTTTATTGTACATCAAAAAATTGTTCATATTGTCAGTTTTAAAATTTGACTCATTTTTTGACAATTTTTGCACATTAACTCCTACCAAAAATGAAAAAAAAGTGAAAATTTTAAAATCGGAATTTTTTGTGCCTTATCGATTTCTGGTATTAAAATGAGTATAAAAAAACTTTACCACACTTGATTTTGACCCATATTTTTAGAAAATATGGCCACAATAGTTATAAATGGACAAAATCATCGTTTTGAACAAAAATTGATATCTTCCCCATCTTTGAGAAACCATTACTTATCAACAACTTAGCCGATTTTCCTCATTTATGCATTTCTGGATACGGCTTTTTTTATATTTTAAATCGGTATATAAGGTTTATTACATGTTTTGAAAAATATGGCCAGGAAAGTGATAAATTGAAAAAAAAACGTGTTTTTGGTTTAAAAAAATGAGACATTTGCAACTTTGAGAAGCCATAACTTAGCTAAAAATCAACCGATTTTCAAAATTTTTGCATTTCTGTCAATGGTATTTATCATATTTTGAATCTACGTCAAAAAAATTAATATACTTTCAGTTTCAATTTTTGACCCATTTTTTGACAAATTTTGCAAATTTACTACTAGCAAAAATGTCAAAAAAGTGAAAATTTTAAAATCGGAATTTTTTGTGCCTTATCGATTTCTGGTATTAAAATGAGTATAAAAAAACTTTACCACACTTGATTTTGACCCATATTTTAGAAAATATGGCGACAATAGTTATAAATGGACAAAATCATCGTTTTGAACAAAAATTGATATCTTCCCCATCTTTGAGAAACCATTACTTATCAACAACTTAGCCGATTTTCCTCATTTATGCATTTCTGGATACGGCTTTTTTTATATTTTAAATCGGTATATAAGGTTTATTACATGTTTTGAAAAATATGGCAAGGAAAGTGAAAAATTGAAAAAACGTGTTATTTTGTTTAAAAATTTGGGACTTTTGCAGCTTTGAGAAGCCATAACTTAGCTAAAAATCAGCCGATTTTCAAAATTTATGCATTTCTATCAATAGTATTGATCATATTTTTATTGTACATCAAAAAATTGTTCATATTGTCACTTTTAAAATTTGACTCATTTTTTGACAATTTTTGCACATTAACTCCTACCAAAATGCCAAAAAAGTGAAAATTTTAAAATCGGAATTTTTTGTGCCTTATCGATTTCTGGTATTAAAATGAGTATAAAAAAAACTTTACCACACTTGATTTTGACCCATATTTTAGAAAATATGGCGACAATAGTTATAAATGGACAAAATCATCGTTTTGAACAAAAATTGATATCTTCCCCATCTTTGAAAAACCATAACTTATCAACAACTTAGCCGATTTTCCTCATTTATGCATTTCTGGATACGGCTTTTTATATTTTAAATCGGTATATAAGGTTTATTACATGTTTTGAAAAATATGGCCAGGAAAGTGATAAATTGAAAAAAAACGTGTTTTTGGTTTAAAAAATGAGACATTTGCAACTTTGAGAAGCCATAACTTAGCTAAAAATCAACCGATTTTCAAAATTTTTGGATTTCTGTCAATGGTATTTATCATATTTTGAATCTACGTCAAAAAAATTAATATACTTTCAGTTTCAATTTTTGACCCATTTTTTGACAAATTTTGCAAATTTACTACCAGCAAAAATGTCAAAAAAGTGAAAATTTTTAAATCGGAATTTTTTGTGCCTTATAGATTTCTGGTATTAAAATGAGTATAAAAAAACTTTACCACACTTGATTTTGACCCATATTTTAGAAAATATGGCCACAATAGTTATAAATGGACAAAATCATCGTTTTGAACAAAAATTGATATCTTCCCCATCTTTGAGAAACCATAACTTATCAACAACTTAGCCGATTTTCCTCATTTATGCATTTCTGGATACGGCTTTTTTTTATATTTTAAATCGGTATATAAGGTTTATTACATGTTTTGAAAAATATGGCCAGGAAAGTGATAAATTGAAAAAAAACGTGTTTTTGGTTTAAAAAATGAGACATTTGCAACTTTGAGAAGCCATAACTTAGCTAAAAATCAACCGATTTTCAAAATTTTTGGATTTCTGTCAATGGTATTTATCATATTTTGAATCTACGTCAAAAAAATTAATATACTTTCAGTTTCAATTTTTGACCCATTTTTTGACAAATTTTGCAAATTTACTACCAGCAAAAATGTCAAAAAAGTGAAAATTTTTAAATCGGAATTTTTTGTGCCTTATAGATTTCTGGTATTAAAATGAGTATAAAAAAACTTTACCACACTTGATTTTGACCCATATTTTAGAAAATATGGCCACAATAGTTATAAATGGACAAAATCATCGTTTTGAACAAAAATTGATATCTTCCCCATCTTTGAGAAACCATAACTTATCAACAACTTAGCCGATTTTCCTCATTTATGCATTTCTGGATACGGCTTTTTTTATATTTTAAATCGGTATATAAGGTTTATTACATGTTTTGAAAAATATGTCCAGGAAAGTGATAAATTGAAAAAAAACGTGTTTTTGGTTTAAAAAAATGAGACATTTGCAACTTTGAGAAGCCATAACTTAGCTAAAAATCAACCGATTTTCAAAATTTTTGGATTTCTGTCAATGGTATTTATCATATTTTGAATCTACGTCAAAAAAATTAAAATACTTTCAGTTTCAATTTTTGACCAATTTTTTGACAAATTTTGCAAATTTACTACTAGCAAAAATGTCAAAAAAGTGAAAATTTTAAAATCGGAATTTTTTCTGCATTATCGATTTCTGGTATTAAAATGAGTATAAAAAAACTTTACCACACTTGATTTTGACCCATATTTTAGAAAATATGGCCACAATAGTTATAAATGGACAAAATCATCGTTTTGAACAAAAATTGATATCTTCCCCATCTTTGAGAAACCATAACTTATCAACAACTTAGCCGATTTTCCTCATTTATGCATTTCTGGATACGGCTTTTTTTATATTTTAAATCGGTATATAAGGTTTATTACATGTTTTGAAAAATATGTCCAGGAAAGTGATAAATTGAAAAAAAACGTGTTTTTGGTTTAAAAAACTGAGACATTTGCAACTTTGAGAAGCCATAACTTAGCTAAAATTCAACCGATTTTCAAACTTTTTGCATTTCTGTCAATGGTATTTATCATATTTTGAATCTACGTCAAAAAATTAAAATACTTTCAGTTTCAATTTTTGACCCATTTTTTGACAAATTTTGCAAATTTACTACTAGCAAAAATGTCAAAAAAGTGAAAATTTTAAAATCGGAATTTTTTGTGCATTATCGATTTCTGGTATTAAAATGAGTATAAAAAACTTTACCACACTTGATTTTGACATGTATTTTAGAAAATATGGCCACAATAGTTATAAATGGACAAAATCATCGTTTTGAACAAAAAATTGATATCTTCCCCATCTTTGAGAAACCATAACTTATCAACAACTTAGCCGATTTTCCTCATTTATGCATTTCTGGATACGGCTTTTTTTATATTTTAAATCGGTATATAAGGTTTATTACATGTTTTGAAAAATATGGCCAGGAAAGTGATAAATTGAAAAAAAACGTGTTTTTTTGGTTTAAAAAATGAGACATTTGCAACTTTGAGAAGCCATAACTTAGCTAAAAATCAACCGATTTTCAAAATTTTTGGATTTCTGTCAATGGTATTTATCATATTTTGAATCTACGTCAAAAAAATTAATATACTTTCAGTTTCAATTTTTGACCCATTTTTTTGACAAATTTTGCAAATTTACTACCAGCAAAAATGTCAAAAAAGTGAAAATTTTTAAATCGGAATTTTTTGTGCCTTATAGATTTCTGGTATTAAAATGAGTATAAAAAAACTTTACCACACTTGATTTTGACCCATATTTTAGAAAATATGGCCACAATAGTTATAAATGGACAAAATCATCGTTTTGAACAAAATTGATATCTTCCCCATCTTTGAGAAACCATAACTTATCAACAACTTAGCCGATTTTCCTCATTTATGCATTTCTGGATACGGCTTTTTTTATATTTTAAATCGGTATATAAGGTTTATTACATGTTTTGAAAAATATGGCCAGGAAAGTGATAAATTGAAAAAAAACGTGTTTTTGGTTTAAAAAACTGAGACATTTGCAACTTTGAGAAGCCATAACTTAGCTAAAATTCAACCGATTTTCAAACTTTTTGCATTTCTGTCAATGGTATTTATCATATTTTGAATCTACGTCAAAAAAATTAAAATACTTTCAGTTTCAATTTTTGACCCATTTTTTGACAAATTTTGCAAATTTACTACTAGCAAAAATGTCAAAAAAGTGAAAATTTTAAAATCGGAATTTTTTGTGCATTATCGATTTCTGGTATTAAAATGAGTATAAAAAACTTTACCACACTTGATTTTGACCCATATTTTAGAAAATATGACCACAATAGTGATAAATGGTCAAAATCATCGTTTTGAACAAATATTGATATCTTCCTCATCTCCGAGCAACCATAAATTTTCCACAACTTAGCCGATTTTCCTCATTTATGCATTTCTGGATACGGCTTTTATTATACTTTAAATCGGTATATAAGGTTTATTACGTTTTGAAAAATATGGCCAGGAAAGTGATAAATTGAAAAAAACGTGTTTTTGGTTTAAAAAACTGAGACATTTGCAACTTTGAGAAGCCATAACTTAGCTAAAAATCAACCGATTTTCAAAATTTTTGGATTTCTGTCAATGGTATTTATCATATTTTGAATCTACGTCAAAAAAATTAATATACTTTCAGTTTCAATTTTTGACCCATTTTTTGACAAATTTTGCTAATTTACTACCAGCAAAAATGTCAAAAAAGTGAAAATTTTTAAATCGGAATTTTTTGTGCCTTATAGATTTCTGGTATTAAAATGAGTATAAAAAAACTTTACCACACTTGATTTTGACCCATATTTTAGAAAATATGGCCACAATAGTTATAAATGGACAAAATCATCGTTTTGAACAAAAATTGATATCTTCCCCATCTTTGAGAAACCATAACTTATCAACAACTTAGCCGATTTTCCTCATTTATGCATTTCTGGATACGGCTTTTTTATATTTTAAATCGGTATATAAGGTTTATTACATGTTTTGAAAAATATGGCAAGGAAAGTGAAAAATTGAAAAAACGTGTTTTTGGTTTAAAAAACTGAGACATTTGCAACTTTGAGAAGCCATAACTTAGCTAAAATTCAACCGATTTTCAAACTTTTTGCATTTCTGTCAATGGTATTTATCATATTTTGAATCTACGTCAAAAAAAAATTAAAATACTTTCAGTTTCAATTTTTGACCCATTTTTTGACAAATTTTGCAAATTTACTACTAGCAAAAATGTCAAAAAAGTGAAAATTTTAAAATCGGAATTTTTGTGCATTATCGATTTCTGGTATTAAAATGAGTATAAAAAACTTTACCACACTTGATTTTGACATGTATTTTAGAAAATATGGCCACAATAGTTATAAATGGACAAAATCATCGTTTTGAACAAAAATTGATATCTTCCCCATCTTTGAGAAACCATAACTTATCAACAACTTAGCCGATTTTCCTCATTTATGCATTTCTGGATACGGCTTTTTTTTATATTTTAAATCGGTATATAAGGTTTATTACATGTTTTGAAAAAATATGGCCAGGAAAGTGATAAATTGAAAAAAACGTGTTTTTGGTTTAAAAAATGAGACATTTGCAACTTTGAGAAGCCATAACTTAGCTAAAAATCAACCGATTTTCAAAATTTTTGGATTTCTGTCAATGGTATTTATCATATTTTGAATCTACGTCAAAAAAAATTAATATACTTTCAGTTTCAATTTTTGACCCATTTTTTGACAAATTTTGCAAATTTACTACTAGCAAAAATGTCAAAAAAGTGAAAATTTTAAAATCGGAATTTTTTGTGCATTATCGATTTCTGGTATTAAAATGAGTATAAAAAACTTTACCACACTTGATTTTGACCCATATTTTAGAAAATATGACCACAATAGTGATAAATGGTCAAAATCATCGTTTTGAACAAATATTGATATCTTCCTCATCTCCGAGCAACCATAACTTTTCCACAACTTAGCCGATTTTCCTCATTTATGCATTTCTGGATACGGCTTTTATTATACTTTAAATCGGTATATAAGGTTTATTACGTTTTGAAAAATATGGCCAGGAAAGTGATAAATTGAAAAAAACGTGTTTTTGGTTTAAAAAACTGAGACATTTGCAACTTTGAGAAGCCATAACTTAGCTAAAAATCAACCGATTTTCAAAATTTTTGCATTTCTGTCAATGGTATTTATCATATTTTGAATCTACGTCAAAAAATTAAAATACTTTCAGTTTCAATTTTGACCCATTTTTTGACAAATTTTGCAAATTTACTACTAGCAAAAATGTCAAAAAAGTGAAAATTTTAAAATCGGAATTTTTTGTGCATTATCGATTTCTGGTATTAAAATAAGTATAAAAAACTTTACCACACTTGATTTTGACCCATATTTTAGAAAATATGACCACAATATTGATAAATGGTCAAAATCATCGATTTGAACAAATATTGATATCTTCCTCATCTCTGAGCAACCATAACTTTTCCACAACTTAGCCGATTTTCCTCATTTATTCATTTCTGGATACGGCTTTTATTATACTTTAAATCGGTATATAAGGTTTATTACATGTTTTGAAAAATATGGCCAGGAAAGCGATAAATTGAAAAAAACGTGTTTTTGGTTTAAAAAACTGAGACATTTGCAACTTTGAGAAGCCATAACTTAGCTAAAAATCAACCGATTTTCAAAATTTTTGCATTTCTGTCAATGGTATTTATCATATTTTGAATCTACGTCAAAAAAATTAAAATACTTTCAGTTTAAATTTTTGACCCATTTTTTGACAAATTTTGCACATTAACTCCTACCAAAAATGCCAAAAAAGTGAAAATTTTAAAATCGGAATTTTTTGTGCCTTATCGATTTCTGGTATTAAAATGAGTATAAAAAAACTTTACCACACTTGATTTTGACCCATATTTTAGAAAATATGGCCACAATAGTTATAAATGGACAAAATCATCGTTTTGAACAAAAATTGATATCTTCCTCATCTTTGAGCAACCATAACTTTTCCACAACTTAGCCGATTTTCCTCATTTATGCATTTCTGGATACGGCTTTTATTATACTTTAAATCGGTATATAAGGTTTATTACATGTTTTGAAAAATATGGCCAGGAAAGCGATAAATTGAAAAAAACGTGTTTTTGGTTTAAAAAACTGAGACATTTGCAACTTTGAGAAGCCATAACTTAGCTAAAAATCAACCGATTTTCAAAATTTTTGCATTTCTGTCAATGGTATTTATCATATTTTGAATCTACGTCAAAAAAATTAAAATACTTTCAGTTTAAATTTTGACCCATTTTTGACAAATTTTGCAAATTTACTACTAGCAAAAATGTCAAAAAAGTGAAAATTTTAAAATCGGAATTTTTTGTGCCCAATCGATTTCTGGTATTAAAATGAGTATAAAAAACTTTACCACACTTGATTTTGACCCATATTTTAGAAAATATGACCACAATAGTGATAAATGGTCAAAATCATCGTTTTGAACAAATATTGATATCTTCCTCATCTCCGAGCAACCATAACTTTTCCACAACTTAGCCGATTTTCCTCATTTATGCATTTCTGGATACGGCTTTTATTATACTTTAAATCGGTATATAGGGTTTATTAAATGTTTTGGAAAATATGGCAAGGAAAGTGAAAAATTGAAAAAACGTGTTATTTTGTTTAAAAATTTGAGACTTTTGCAACTTTGAGAAGCCATAACTTAGCTAAAAATCAGCCGATTTTCAAAATTTTTGCATTTCTATCAATAGTATTGATCATATTTTTATTGTACATCAAAAAATTGTTCATATTGTCAGTTTTAAAATTTGACTCATTTTTTGACAATTTTTGCACATTAACTCCTACCAAAAATGCCAAAAAGTGAAAATTTTAAAATCGGAATTTTTTGTGCCTTATCGATTTCTGGTATTAAAATGAGTATAAAAAAACTTTACCACACTTGATTTTGACCCATATTTTAGAAAATATGACCACAATAGTGATAAATGGTCAAAATCATCGTTTTGAACAAATATTGATATCTTCCTCATCTCCGAGCAGCCATAACTTTTCCACAATAAATATGACCACAATAGTGATAAATGGTCAAAATCATCGTTTTGAACAAATATTGATATCTTCCTCATCTCCGAGCAACCATATCTTTTCCACAACTTAGCCGATTTTCCTCATTTATGCATTTCTGGATACGGCTTTTTTTATATTTTAAATCGGTATATAAGGTTTATTACATGTTTTGAAAAATATGGCCAGGAAAGTGATAAATTGAAAAAAACGTGTTTTTGGTTTAAAAAATGAGACATTTGCAACTTTGAGAAGCCATAACTTAGCTAAAAATCAACCGATTTTCAAAATTTTTGGATTTCTGTCAATGGTATTTATCATATTTTGAATCTACGTCAAAAAAATTAATATATTTTCAGTTTCAATTTTTGACCCATTTTTTGACAAATTTTGCAAATTTACTACTAGCAAAAATGTCAAAAAAGTGAAAATTTTTAAATCGGAATTTTTTGTGCCTTATAGATTTCTGGTATTAAAATGAGTATAAAAAAACTTTACCACACTTGATTTTGACCCATATTTTAGAAAATATGGCCACAATAGTTATAAATGGACAAAATCATCGTTTTGAACAAAAATTGATATCTTCCCCATCTTTGAGAAACCATAACTTATCAACAACTTAGCCGATTTTCCTCATTTATGCATTTCTGGATACGGCTTTTTTTATATTTTAAATCGGTATATAAGGTTTATTACATGTTTTGAAAAATATGGCCAGGAAAGTGATAAATTGAAAAAAAACGTGTTTTTGGTTTAAAAAACTGAGACATTTGCAACTTTGAGAAGCCATAACTTAGCTAAAAATCAACCGATTTTCAAAATTTTTGCATTTCTGTCAATGGTATTTATCATATTTTGAATCTACGTCAAAAAAATTAAAATACTTTCAGTTTCAATTTTTGACCCATTTTTTGACAAATTTTGCGAATTTACTACTAGCAAAAATGTCAAAAAAGTGAAAATTTTAAAATCGGAATTTTTTGTGCCCAATCGATTTCTGGTATTAAAATGAGTATAAAAAACTTTACCACACTTGATTTTGACCCATATTTAAGAAAATATGACCACAATAGTGATAAATGGTCAAAATCATCGTTTTGAACAAATATTGATATCTTCCTCATCTCCGAGCAACCATAACTTTTCCACAACTTAGCCGATTTTCCTCATTTATGCATTTCTGGATACGGCTTTTATTATACTTTAAATCGGTATATAAGGTTTATTACATGTTTTGAAAAATATGGCCAGGAAAGCGATAAATTGAAAAAAACGTGTTTTTGGTTTAAAAACTGAGACATTTGCAACTTTGAGAAGCCATAACTTAGCTAAAAATCAACCGATTTTCAAAATTTTTGCATTTCTGTCAATGGTATTTATCATATTTTGAATCTACGTCAAAAAAATTAAAATACTTTCAGTTTAAATTTTTGACCCATTTTTTGACAAATTTTGCAAATTTACTACTAGCAAAAATGTCAAAAAAGTGAAAATTTTAAAATCGGAATTTTTTGTGCCCAATCGATTTCTGGTATTAAAATGAGTATAAAAAACTTTACCACACTTGATTTTGACCCATGTTTTAGAAAATATGACCACAATAGTGATAAATGGTCAAAATCATCGTTTTGAACAAATATTGATATCTTCCTCATCTCCGAGCAACCATAACTTTTCCACAACTTAGCCGATTTTCCTCATTTATGCATTTCTGGATACGGCTTTTATTATACTTTAAATCGGTATATAAGGTTTATTAAATGTTTTGGAAAATATGGCAAGGAAAGTGAAAAATTGAAAAAACGTGTTATTTTGTTTAAAAATTTGAGACTTTTGCAACTTTGAGAAACCATAACTTAGCTAAAAATCAGCCGATTTTCAAAATTTATGCATTTCTATCAATAGTATTGATCATATTTTTATTGTACATCAAAAAATTGTTCATATTGTCAGTTTTAAAATTTGACTCATTTTTTGACAATTTTTGCACATTAACTCCTACCAAAAATGCCAAAAAGTGAAAATTTTAAAATCGGAATTTTTTGTGCCTTATCGATTTCTGGTATTAAAATGAGTATAAAAAAACTTTACCACACTTGATTTTGACCCATATTTTAGAAAATATGGCCACAATAGTTATAAATGGACAAAATCATCGTTTTGAACAAAAATTGATATCTTCCTCATCTTTGAGCAACCATAACTTTTCCACAACTTAGCCGATTTTCCTCATTTATGCATTTCTGGATACGGCTTTTATTATACTTTAAATCGGTATATAAGGTTTATTACATGTTTTGAAAAATATGGCCAGGAAAGCGATAAATTGAAAAAACGTGTTTTTGGTTTAAAAAACTGAGACATTTGCAACTTTGAGAAGCCATAACTTAGCTAAAAATCAACCGATTTTCAAAATTTTTGCATTTCTGTCAATGGTATTTATCATATTTTGAATCTACGTCAAAAAAATTAAAATACTTTCAGTTTAAATTTTTGACCCATTTTTGACAAATTTTGCAAATTTACTACTAGCAAAGATGTCAAAAAAGTGCAAATTTTAAAATCGGAATTTTTTGTGCCCAATCGATTTCTGGTATTAAAATGAGTATAAAAAACTTTACCACACTTGATTTTGACCCATATTTTAGAAAATATGACCACAATAGTGATAAATGGTCAAAATCATCGTTTTGAACAAATATTGATATCTTCCTCATCTCCGAGCAACCATAACTTTTCCACAACTTAGCCGATTTTCCTCATTTATGCATTTCTGGATACGGCTTTTATTATACTTTAAATCGGTATATAAGGTTTATTAAATGTTTTGGAAAATATGGCAAGGAAAGTGAAAAATTGAAAAAACGTGTTATTTTGTTTAAAAATTTGAGACTTTTGCAACTTTGAGAAGCCATAACTTAGCTAAAAATCAGCCGATTTTCAAAATTTATGCATTTCTATCAATAGTATTGATCATATTTTTATTGTATCTCAAAAAATTGTTCATATTGTCAGTTTTAAAATTTGACTCATTTTTTGACAATTTTTGCACATTAACTCCTACCAAAAATGCAAAAAAAGTGAAAATTTTAAAATCGGAATTTTTTGTGCCTTATCGATTTCTGGTATTAAAATGAGTATAAAAAAACTTTACCACACTTGATTTTGACCCATATTTTAGAAAATATGGCCACAATAGTTATAAATGGACAAAATCATCGTTTTGAACAAAAATTGATATCTTCCTCATCTTTGAGCAACCATAACTTTTCCACAACTTAGCCGATTTTCCTCATTTATGCATTTCTGGATACGGCTTTTATTATACTTTAAATCGGTATATAAGGTTTATTACATGTTTTAAAAAGTATGGCCAGGAAGGTGATAAATTGAAAAAAAACGTGTTTTTGGTTTAAAAAACTGAGACATTTGCAACTTTGAGAAGCCATAACTCAGCTAAAAATCAACCGATTTTCAAAAATTTTGCATTTCTGTCAATGGTATTTATCATAATTTGAATCTACGTCAAAAAAAATTAAAATACTTTCAGTTTTAATTTTTGACCCAATTTTAGACAAATTTTGCAAATTTGCTACTAGCAAAAATGCCAAAAAAGTGAAAATTTTAAAATCGGAATTTTTGTGCCTTATCGATTTCTGGTATTAAAATGAGTATAAAAAAACTTTACCACACTTGATTTTGACCCATATTTTCGAAAATATGGCCACAATAGTTATAAATGGACAAAATCATCGTTTTGAACAAAAATTGATATCTTCCTCATCTTTGAGCAACCATAACTTTTCCACAACTTAGCCGATTTTCCTCATTTATGCATTTCTGGATACGGCTTTTATTATACTTTAAATCGGTATATAAGGTTTATTACATGTTTTAAAAAATATGGCCAGGAAGGTGATAAATTGAAAAAAAAACGTGTTTTTGGTTTAAAAAACTGAGACATTTGCAACTTTGAGAAGCCATAACTTAGCTAAAAATCAACCGATTTTCAAAAATTTTGCATTTCTGTCAATGGTATTTATCATAATTTGAATCTACGTCAAAAAAATTAAAATATTTTCAGTGTCAATTTTTGACCAATTTTTTGACAAATTTTGCAAATTTACTACTAGCAAAAATGTCAAAAAAGTGAAAATTTTAAAATCGGAATTTTTTGTGCATTATTGATTTCTGGTATTAAAATGAGTATAAAAAACTTTACCACACTTGATTTTGACCCATATTTTAGAAAATATGACCACAATAGTGATAAATGGTCAAAATCATCGTTTTGAACAAATATTGATATCTTCCTCATCTTTGAGCAACCATAACTTTTCCACAACTTAGCCGATTTTCCTCATTTATGCATTTCTGGATACGGCTTTTATTATACTTTAAATCGGTATATAAGGTTTATTACATGTTTTAAAAAGTATGGCCAGGAAGGTGATAAATTGAAAAAAAACGTGTTTTTGGTTTAAAAAACTGAGACATTTGCAACTTTGAGAAGCCATAACTCAGCTAAAAATCAACCGATTTTCAAAAATTTTGCATTTCTGTCAATGGTATTTATCATAATTTGAATCTACGTCAAAAAAATTAAAATATTTTCAGTGTCAATTTTTGACCCATTTTTTGACAAATTTTGCAAATTTACTACTAGCAAAAATGTCAAAAAAGTGAAAATTTTAAAATCGGAATTTTTTGTGCATTATTGATTTCTGGTATTAAAATGAGTATAAAAAACTTTACCACACTTGATTTTGACCCATATTTTAGAAAATATGACCACAATAGTGATAAATGGTCAAAATCATCGTTTTGAACAAATATTGATATCTTCCTCATCTCCGAGCAACCATAACTTTTCCACAACTTAGCCGATTTTTCTCATTTATGCATTTCTGGATACGGCTTTTATTATACTTTAAATCGGTATATAAGGTTTATTACATGTTTTGAAAAATATGGCCAGGAAAGTGATAAATTGAAAAAAAACGTGTTTTTGATTTAAAAAGCAGAGACATTTGCAACTTTGAGAAGCCATAACTTAGCTAAAAATCAACCGATTTTCAAAATTTTTGCATTTCTGTCAATGGTATTTATCATAATTTGAATCTACGTCAAAAAAATTAAAATACTTTCAGTTTTAATTTTTGACCCAATTTTAGACAAATTTTGCAAATTTGCTACTAGCAAAAATGCCAAAAAAGTGAAAATTTTAAAATCGGAATTTTTGTGCCTTATCGATTTCTGGTATTAAAATGAGTATAAAAAAAACTTTACCACACTTGATTTTGACCCATATTTTCGAAAATATGGCCACAATAGTTATAAATGGACAAAATCATCGTTTTGAACAAAAATTGATATCTTCCTCATCTTTGAGCAACCATAACTTTTCCACAACTTAGCCGATTTTCCTCATTTATGCATTTCTGGATACGGCTTTTATTATACTTTAAATCGGTATATAAGGTTTATTACATGTTTTAAAAAATATGGCCAGGAAGGTGATAAATTGAAAAAAAACGTGTTTTTGGTTTAAAAAACTGAGACATTTGCAACTTTGAGAAGCCATAACTTAGCTAAAAATCAACCGATTTTCAAAAATTTTGCATTTCTGTCAATGGTATTTATCATAATTTGAATCTACGTCAAAAAAATTAAAATATTTTCAGTGTCAATTTTTTGACCAATTTTTTGACAAATTTTGCAAATTTACTACTAGCAAAAATGTCAAAAAGTGAAAATTTTAAAATCGGAATTTTTTGTGCATTATTGATTTCTGGTATTAAAATGAGTATAAAAAACTTTACCACACTTGATTTTGACCCATATTTTAGAAAATATGACCACAATAGTGATAAATGGTCAAAATCATCGTTTTGAACAAATATTGATATCTTCCTCATCTCCGAGCAACCATAACTTTCCACAACTTAGCCGATTTTCCTCATTTATGCATTTCTGGATACGGCTTTTATTATACTTTAAATCGGTATATAAGGTTTATTACATGTTTTGAAAAATATGGCCAGGAAAGTGATAAATTGAAAAAAAACGTGTTTTTGGTTTAAAAAGCTGAGACATTTGCAACTTTGAGAAGCCATAACTTAGCTAAAAATCAGCCGATTTTCAAAATTTTTGCATTTCTGTCAATGGTATTTATCATAATTTGAATCTACGTCAAAAAAATTAAAATACTTTCAGTTTCAATTTTTGACCCATTTTTTGACAAATTTTACAAATTTACTACTAGCAAAAATGTCAAAAAAGTGAAAATTTTAAAATAGGAATTTTTTGTGAATTATCGATTTCTGGTATTAAAATGAGTATAAAAAAACTTTACCACACTTGATTTTGACCCATATTTTAGAAAAAAATGACCACAATAGTGATAAATGGTCAAAATCATCGTTTTGAACAAATATTGATATCTTCCTCATCTCCGAGCAACCATAACTTTTCCACAACTTAGCCGATTTTCCTCATTTATGCATTTCTGGATACGGCTTTTATTATACTTTAAATCGGTATATAAGGTTTATTACATGTTTTGAAAAATATGGCCAGGAAAGTGATAAATTGAAAAAAAACGTGTTTTTGGTTTAAAAAACTGAGACATTTGCAACTTTGAGAAGCCATAACTTAGCTAAAAATCAACCGATTTGAAAAATTTTTGCATTTCTGTCAATGGTATTTATCATATTTTGAATCTACGTAAAAAAATTAAAATACTTTCAGTTTTAATTTTTGACCCATTTTTAGACAAATTTTGCAAATTTGCTACTAGCAAAAATGTCAAAAAAGGGAAAATTTTAAAATCGGAATTTTTTGTGCCCAATCGATTTCTGGTATTAAAATGAGTATAAAAAAACTTTACCACACTTGATTTTGACCCATATTTTAGAAAATATGACCACAATAGTGATAAATGGTCAAAATCATCGTTTTGAACAAATATTGATATCTTCCTCATCTCTGAGGAACCATAACTTTTCCACAACTTAGCCGATTTTCCTCATTTATGCATTTCTGGATACGGCTTTTATTATACTTTAAATCGGTATAAAAGGTTTATTACATGTTTTGAAAAATATGGCAAGGAAAGTGAAAAATTGAAAAAACGTGTTATTTTGTTTAAAAAATTGAGACTTTTGCAACTTTCAGAAGCCATAACTTAGCTAAAAATCAGCCGATTTTCAAAATTTATGCATTTCTATCAATAGTATTGATCATATTTTTATTGTACATCAAAAAATTGTTCATATTGTCACTTTTAAAATTTGACTCATTTTTTTAACCATTTTTGCACATTAACTCCTACCAAAAATGCCAAAAAAGTGAAAATTTTAAAATCGGAATTTTTTGTGCCTTACCGATTTCTGGTATTAAAATGAGTATAAAAAAACTTTACCACACTTTATTTTGACCAATATTTTAGAAAATATTTCCACAATAGTTATAAATGGACAAAATCACCGTTTTGAACAAAAATTGATATCTTCCCCATCTTTGAGAAACCATAACTTATCAACAACTTAGCCGATTTTCCTCATTTATGCATTTCTGGATACGGCTTTTTTTTATTTTAAATCGGTATACAAGGTTTATTACATGCTTTGAAAAATATGGCCAGAAAAGTGATAAATTGAAAAAAACGTGTTTTTGGTTTAAAAAATTGAGACATTTGCAACTTTGAGAAGCCATAACTTAGCTAAAAATCAACCGATTTTCAAAATTTATGCATTTCTGTCAATGGTATTTATCATATTTTGAATCTACGTCAAAGAAATTAAAATACTTTCAGTTTCAATTTTTGACCCATTTTTTTGACAAATTTTGCAAATTTACTACTAGCAAAAATGTCAAAAAAGTGAAAATTTTAAAATCGGAATTTTTTGTGCCCAATCGATTTCTGGTATCAAAATGAGTATAAAAACTTTACCACACTTGATTTTGACATATATTTTAGAAAATATGGCCACAAAAAGTTATAAATGGAGAAAATCATCGTTTTAAACAAAAATTGATATCTTCCCCATCTCCGAGGAACCATAACTTTTCCACAACTTAGAGGATTTTCCTCATTTATGCATTTCTGGATACGGCTTTTATTATACTTTAAATCGGTATATAAGGTTTATTAAATGTTTTGAAAAATATGGCAAGAACAGTGAAAAATTAAAAAAAAACGTGTTATTTGGTTTAAAAAATTGAGACTCCTGCAGCTTTGAGAAGCCATAACTTAGCTAAAAATCAACCGATTTTCAAAATTTATGCATTTCTGTCAATAGTACTGATATATATTTTTATTGTACATAAAAAAATTGTTCAAATTGTCAGTTCTAAAATTTGACCCATTTTTTGACCATTTTTGCACATTAACTCCTACCAAAAATGACAAAAAAAGTGAAAATTTTAAAATCGGAATTTTTTGTGCCTTATCGATTTCTGGTATTAAAATGAGTATAAAAAAACTTTACCACACTTGATTTTGACCCATATTTTAGAAAATATGGCCACAATAGTTAAAAATGGACAAAATCATCGTTTTGAACAAAAATTGATATCTTCCCCATCTTTGAGAAACCATAACTTATCAACAACTTAGCCGATTTTCCTCATTTATGCATTTCTGGATACGGCTTTTATTATACTTTAAATCGGTATAAAAGGTTTATTACATGTTTTGAAAAATATGGCAAGGAAAGTGAAAAATTGAAAAAACGTGTTATTTTGTTTAAAAAATTGAGACTTTTGCAACTTTCAGAAGCCATAACTTAGCTAAAAATCAGCCGATTTTCAAAATTTATGCATTTCTATCAATAGTATTGATCATATTTTTATTGTACATCAAAAAATTGTTCATATTGTCACTTTTAAAATTTGACTCATTTTTTGACAATTTTTGCACATTAACTCCTACCAAAAATGCCAAAAAAGTGAAAATTTTAAAATCGGAATTTTTTGTGCCCAATCGATTTTTGGTATTAAAATGAGTATAAAAAAACTTTACCACACTTGATTTTGACCCATATTTTAGAAAATATGGCCACAATAGTTATAAATGGACAAAATCACCGTTTTGAACAAAAATTGATATCTTCCCCATCTTTGAGAAACCATAACTTATCAACAACTTAGCCGATTTTCCTCATTTATGCATTTCTGGATACGGCTTTTATTATACTTTAAATCGGTATAAAAGGTTTATTACATGTTTTGAAAAATATGGCAAGGAAAGTGAAAAATTGAAAAAACGTGTTATTTTGTTTAAAAAATTGAGACTTTTGCAACTTTCAGAAGCCATAACTTAGCTAAAAATCAGCCGATTTTCAAAATTTATGCATTTCTGTCAATAGTACTGATCATATTTTTATTGTACATCAAAAAATTGTTCAAATTGTCAGTTCTAAAATTTGACCCATTTTTTTAACCATTTTTGCACATTAACTCCTACCAAAAATGCCAAAAAAGTGAAAATTTTAAAATCGGAATTTTTTGTGCCCAATCGATTTTTGGTATTAAAATGAGTATAAAAAAACTTTACCACACTTGATTTTGACCCATATTTTAGAAAATATGACCACAATAGTGATAAATGGTCAAAATCATCGTTTTGAACAAATATTGATATCTTCCTCATCTCCGAGCAACCATAACTTTTCCACAACTTAGCCGATTTTCCTCATTTATGCATTTCTGGATACGGCTTTTATTATACTTTAAATCGGTATATAAGGTTTATTAAATGTTTTGAAAAATATGGCAAGGAAAGTGAAAAATTGAAAAAACGTGTTATTTGGTTTAAAAAATTGAGACTCTTGCAGCTTTGAGAAGCCATAACTTAGCTAAAAATCAGCCGATTTTCAAAATTTATGCATTTCTGTCAATAGTACTGATCATATTTTTATTGTACATCAAAAAATTGTTCAAATTGTCAGTTCTAAAATTTGACCCATTTTTTTAACCATTTTTGCACATTAACTCCTACCAAAAATGCCAAAAAAGTGAAAATTTTAAAATCGGAATTTTTTGTGCCTTACCGATTTCTGGTATTAAAATGAGTATAAAAAAACTTTACCACACTTTATTTTGACCAATATTTTAGAAAATATTTCCACAATAGTTATAAATGGACAAAATCACCGTTTTGAACAAAAATTGATATCTTCCCCATCTTTGAGAAACCATAACTTATCAACAACTTAGCCGATTTTCCTCATTTATGCATTTCTGGATACGGCTTTTTTTTATTTTAAATCGGTATATAAGGTTTATTACACGCTTTGAAAAATATGGCCAGAAAAGTGATAAATTGAAAAAAACGTGTTTTTGGTTTAAAAAATTGAGACATTTGCAACTTTGAGAAGCCATAACTTAGCTAAAAATCAACCGATTTTCAAAATTTATGCATTTCTGTCAATGGTATTTATCATATTTTGAATCTACGTCAAAGAAATTAAAATACTTTCAGTTTCAATTTTTGACCCATTTTTTGACAAATTTTGCAAATTTACTACTAGCAAAAATGTCAAAAAAGTGAAAATTTTAAAATCGGAATTTTTTGTGCCCAATCGATTTCTGGTATCAAAATGAGTATAAAAAACTTTACCACACTTGATTTTGACATATATTTTAGAAAATATGGCCACAAAAGTTATAAATGGAGAAAATCATCGTTTTAAACAAAAATTGATATCTTCCCCATCTCCGAGGAACCATAACTTTTCCACAACTTAGAGGATTTTCCTCATTTATGCATTTCTGGATACGGCTATTATTGTACATCAAAAAATTGTTCAAATTGTCAGTTCTAAAATTTGACCCATTTTTTTAACCATTTTTGCACATTAACTCCTACCAAAAATGCCAAAAAAGTGAAAATTTTAAAATCGGAATTTTTTGTGCCTTACCGATTTCTGGTATTAAAATGAGTATAAAAAAACTTTACCACACTTTATTTTGACCAATATTTTAGAAAATATTTCCACAATAGTTATAAATGGACAAAATCACCGTTTTGAACAAAAATTGATATCTTCCCCATCTTTGAGAAACCATAACTTATCAACAACTTAGCCGATTTTCCTCATTTATGCATTTCTGGATACGGCTTTTTTTTATTTTAAATCGGTATATAAGGTTTATTACATGCTTTGAAAAATATGGCCAGAAAAGTGATAAATTGAAAAAAACGTGTTTTTGGTTTAAAAAAATTGAGACATTTGCAACTTTGAGAAGCCATAACTTAGCTAAAAATCAACCGATTTTCAAAATTTATGCATTTCTGTCAATGGTATTTATCATATTTTGAATCTACGTCAAAGAAATTAAAATACTTTCAGTTTCAATTTTTGACCCATTTTTTGACAAATTTTGCAAATTTACTACTAGCAAAAATGTCAAAAAAGTGAAAATTTTAAAATCGGAATTTTTTGTGCCCAATCGATTTCTGGTATCAAAATGAGTATAAAAACTTTACCACACTTGATTTTGACATATATTTTAGAAAATATGGCCACAAAAAGTTATAAATGGAGAAAATCATCGTTTTAAACAAAAATTGATATCTTCCCCATCTCCGAGGAACCATAACTTTTCCACAACTTAGAGGATTTTCCTCATTTATGCATTTCTGGATACGGCTTTTATTATACTTTAAATCGGTATATAAGGTTTATTAAATGTTTTGAAAAATATGGCAAGAACAGTGAAAAATTAAAAAAAAACGTGTTATTTGGTTTAAAAATTGAGACTCCTGCAGCTTTGAGAAGCCATAACTTAGCTAAAAATCAACCGATTTTCAAAATTTATGCATTTCTGTCAATAGTACTGATATATATTTTTATTGTACATAAAAAAATTGTTCAAATTGTCAGTTCTAAAATTTGACCCATTTTTTGACCATTTTTGCACATTAACTCCTACCAAAATGACAAAAAAGTGAAAATTTTAAAATCGGAATTTTTTGTGCCTTATCGATTTCTGGTATTAAAATGAGTATAAAAAAACTTTACCACACTTGATTTTGACCCATATTTTAGAAAATATGGCCACAATAGTTAAAAATGGACAAAATCATCGTTTTGAACAAAAATTGATATCTTCCCCATCTTTGAGAAACCATAACTTATCAACAACTTAGCCGATTTTCCTCATTTATGCATTTCTGGATACGGCTTTTATTATACTTTAAATCGGTATAAAAGGTTTATTACATGTTTTGAAAAATATGGCAAGGAAAGTGAAAAATTGAAAAAACGTGTTATTTTGTTTAAAAAATTGAGACTTTTGCAACTTTCAGAAGCCATAACTTAGCTAAAAATCAGCCGATTTTCAAAATTTATGCATTTCTATCAATAGTATTGATCATATTTTTATTGTACATCAAAAAATTGTTCATATTGTCACTTTTAAAATTTGACTCATTTTTTGACAATTTTTGCACATTAACTCCTACCAAAAATGCCAAAAAAGTGAAAATTTTAAAATCGGAATTTTTTGTGCCCAATCGATTTCTGGTATCAAAATGAGTATAAAAAACTTTACCACACTTGATTTTGACATATATTTTAGAAAATATGGCCACAAAAGTTATAAATGGAGAAAATCATCGTTTTAAACAAAAATTGATATCTTCCCCATCTCCGAGGAACCATAACTTTTCCACAACTTAGAGGATTTTCCTCATTTATGCATTTCTGGATACGGCTTTTATTATACTTTAAATCGGTATAAAAGGTTTATTACATGTTTTGAAAAATATGGCCAGAAAAGTGATAAATTGAAAAAAAACGTGTTTTTGGTTTAAAAAATTGAGACATTTGCAACTTTGAGAAGCCATAACTTAGCTAAAAATCGACTGATTTTCAAAATTTTTGCATTTCTGTCAATGGTATTTATCATATTTTGAATCTACGTCAAAAAATTAGAATACTTTCAGTTTCAATTTTTGACCCATTTTTTGACAAATTTTGCAAATTTACTACCAGCAAAGATGTCAAAAAAGTGCAAATTTTAAAATCGGAATTTTTTGTGCCCAATCGATTTCTGGTATTAAAATGAGTATAAAAAACTTTACCACACTTGATTTTGACCCATATTTTAGAAAATATGACCACAATAGTGATAAATGGTCAAAATCATCGTTTTGAACATATATTTATATCTTCCTCATCTCCGAGCAACCATAACTTTTCCACAACTTAGACGATTTTCATAATTTATGCATTTCTGGATACGGCTTTTATTATACTTTAAATCGGTATATAAGGTTTATTAAATGTTTTGAAAAATATGGCAAGGAAAGTGAAAAATTGGAAAAACGTGTTATTTGGTTTAAAAAATTGAGACTCTTGCAGATTTGAGAAGCTATAACATAGCTAAAAATCACCCGATTTTCAAAATTTATGCATTTTTATCAATAGTATTGATCATATTTTTATTGTACATCAAAAAATTGTTCATATTGTCAGTTTTAAAATTTGACTCATTTTTTGACAATTTTTGCACATTAACTCCTACCAAAAATGCCAAAAAGTGAAAATTTTAAAATCGGAATTTTTTGTGCCTTATCGATTTCTGGTATTAAAATGAGTATAAAAAAACTTTACCACACTTGATTTTGACCCATATTTTAGAAAATATGACCACAATAGTGATAAATGGTCAAAATCATCGTTTTGAACATATATTTATATCTTCCTCATCTCCGAGCAACCATAACTTTTCCACAACTTAGACGATTTTCATAATTTATGCATTTCTGGATACGGCTTTTATTATACTTTAAATCGGTATATAAGGTTTATTAAATGTTTTGAAAAATATGGCAAGGAAAGTGAAAAATTGAAAAAATGTGTTAGCTTGTTTACAAAATTTGAGACTTTTGCAACTTTGAGAAGCCATAACTTAGCTAAAAATCAGCCGATTTTCAAAATTTATGCATTTCTGTCAATAGTATTGATCATAATTTTATTGTACATCAAAAAATTGTTCAAATTGTCAGTTCTAAAATTTGACCCATTTTTTGACCATTTTTGCACATTGACTCCTACCAAAAATGCCAAAAAAGTGAAAATTTTAAAATCGGAATTTTTTGTGCAAAATCGATTTCTGGTATTAAAATGAGTATAAAAAACTTTACCACACTTGATTTTGACCCATATTTTAGAAAATATGACCACAATAGTGATAAATGGACAAAATCACCGTTTTGAGAAACCATAACTTATCAACAACTTAGCCGATTTATGCATTTCTGGATACTGCTTTTTTTATATTTTAAATAGGTATATAAGGTTTATTACATGTTTTGAAAAATATGGCCAGGAAAGTGATAAATTGAAAAAAAACGTGTTTTTGGTTTAAAAAATTGAGACATTTGATACTTTGAGAAGCCATAACTTAGCTAAAAATCAACCGATTTTGAAAATTTTGGCATTTCTGTCAATGGTATTTATCATATTTTGAATCTACGTCAAAAAAATTTATATACTTTCAGTTTTAATTTTTGACCCATTTTTTGACAAATTTTGCAAATTTACTACTAGCAAAAATGCCAAAAAGTGAAAATTTTAAAATCGGAATTTTTTGTGCCCAAACGATTTCTGGTATTAAAATGAGTATAAAAACTTTACCACACTTGATTTTGACCTATATTTTAGAAAATATGACCACAATAGTGATAAATGGTCAAAATCATCGTTTTGAACAAATATTGATATCTTCCTCATCTCCGAGCAACCATAACTTTTCCACAACTTAGCCGATTTTCCTCATTTATGCATTTCTTGATACGGCTTTTATTATTCTTTAAATCGGTATATAAGGTTTATTACATGTTTTGAAAAATATGGCAAGGAAAGTAATAAATTAAAAAAACGTGTTTTTTGGTTTTAAAAATTGAGACATTTGCAACTTTGAGAAGCCATAACTTAGCTAAAAATCAACCGATTTTCAAAATTTTTGCATTTCTGTCAATGGTATTGATGATATTTTGAATGTACATCTAAAAATAATGATAAATAGTCAATTTTATCGTTTTCCACAAAAATGATATCTTCCTCATCTTTGAGGAACCATAACTTTTCCACAACTTAGCCGAATTTCCTCATTTATGCATTTCTGGATACGGCTTTTATAATACTTTAAATCGGTATATAAGGTTTATTAAATGTTTTGAAAAATATGGCAAGGAACGTGATAAATTAAAAAAAAAAAAAAAAGTGTTATTTGGTTTAAAAAATTGACACATTTGCAACTTTGAGAAGCCATAACTTAGCTAAAAATCAACCGATTTTCAAAATTTATGCATTTCTATCAATAGTATTGATCATATTTTTATTGTACATCAAAAAATTGTTCATATTGTCAGTTTTAAAATTTGACTCATTTTTTGACAATTTTTGCACATTAACTCCTACCAAAAATGCCAAAAAAGTGAAAATTTTAAAATCGGAATTTTTTGTGCCTTATCGATTTCTGGTATTAAAATGAGTATAAAAAAACTTTACCACACTTTATTTTGACCAATATTTTAGAAAATATTTCCACAATAGTTATAAATGGACAAAATCACCGTTTTGAACAAAAATTGATATCTTCCCCATCTTTGAGAAACCATAACTTATCAACAACTTAGCCGATTTTCCTCATTTATGCATTTCTGGATACTGCTTTTTTTATATTTTAAATCGGTATATAAGGTTTATTACATGTTTTGAAAAATATGGCCAGGAAAGTGATAAATTGAAAAAAAACGTGTTTTTGGTTTAAAAAATTGAGACATTTGATACTTTGAGAAGCCATAACTTAGCTAAAAATCAACCGATTTTGAAAATTTTGGCATTTCTGTCAATGGTATTTATCATATTTTGAATCTACGTCAAAAAAATTTATATACTTTCAGTTTTAATTTTTGACCCATTTTTTGACAAATTTTGCAAATTTACTACTAGCAAAAATGCCAAAAAGTGAAAATTTTAAAATCGGAATTTTTTGTGCCCAAACGATTTCTGGTATTAAAATGAGTATAAAAACTTTACCACACTTGATTTTGACCTATATTTTAGAAAATATGACCACAATAGTGATAAATGGTCAAAATCATCGTTTTGAACAAATATTGATATCTTCCTCATCTCCGAGCAACCATAACTTTTCCACAACTTAGCCGATTTTCCTCATTTATGCATTTCTTGATACGGCTTTTATTATTCTTTAAATCGGTATATAAGGTTTATTACATGTTTTGAAAAATATGGCAAGGAAAGTAATAAATTAAAAAAACGTGTTTTTGGTTTTAAAAATTGAGACATTTGCAACTTTGAGAAGCCATAACTTAGCTAAAAATCAACCGATTTTCAAAATTTTTGCATTTCTGTCAATGGTATTGATGATATTTTGAATGTACATCTAAAAATAATGATAAATAGTCAATTTTATCGTTTTCCACAAAAATGATATCTTCCTCATCTTTGAGGAACCATAACTTTTCCACAACTTAGCCGAATTTCCTCATTTATGCATTTCTGGATACGGCTTTTATAATACTTTAAATCGGTATATAAGGTTTATTAAATGTTTTGAAAAATATGGCAAGGAACGTGATAAATTAAAAAAAAAAAAAAGTGTTATTTGGTTTAAAAAATTGACACATTTGCAACTTTGAGAAGCCATAACTTAGCTAAAAAATCAACCGATTTTCAAAATTTATGCATTTCTATCAATAGTATTGATCATATTTTTATTGTACATCAAAAAATTGTTCATATTGTCAGTTTTAAAATTTGACTCATTTTTTGACAATTTTTGCACATTAACTCCTACCAAAAATGCCAAAAAACTGAAAATTTTAAAATCGGAATTTTTTGTGCCTTATCGATTTCTGGTATTAAAATGAGTATAAAAAAACTTTACCACACTTTATTTTGACCAATATTTTAGAAAATATTTCCACAATAGTTATAAATGGACAAAATCACCGTTTTGAACAAAAATTGATATCTTCCCCATCTTTGAGAAACCATAACTTATCAACAACTTAGCCGATTTTCCTCATTTATGCATTTCTGGATACTGCTTTTTTTATATTTTAAATCGGTATATAAGATTTATTACATGTTTTGAAAAATATGGCCAGGAAAGTGATAAATTGAAAAAAAACGTGTTTTTGGTTTAAAAAATTGAGACATTTGATACTTTGAGAAGCCATAACTTAGCTAAAAATCAACCGATTTTCAAATTTTGGCATTTCTGTCAATGGTATTTATCATATTTTGAATCTACGTCAAAAAAAATAAAATACTTTCAGTTTCAATTTTTGATCCATTTTTTGACAAATTTTGCAAATTTACTACTAGCAAAAATGCCAAAAAGTGAAAATTTTAAAATCGGAATTTTTTGTGCCCAAACGATTTCTGGTATTAAAATGAGTATAAAAACTTTACCACACTTGATTTTGACCTATATTTTAGAAAATATGACCACAATAGTGATAAATGGTCAAAATCATCGTTTTGAACAAATATTGATATCTTCCTCATCTCCGAGCAACCATAACTTTTCCACAACTTAGCCGATTTTCCTCATTTATGCATTTCTTGATACGGCTTTTATTATACTTTAAATCGGTATATAAGGTTTATTACATGTTTTGAAAAATATGGCAAGGAAAGTAATAAATTGAAAAAAACGTGTTTTTGGTTTAAAAAACTGAGACATTTGCAACTTTGAGAAGCCATAACTTAGCTAAAAATCAACCGATTTTCAAAATTTTTGCATTTCTGTCAATGGTATTGATGATATTTTGAATGTACATCAAAAAATAATGATAAATAGTCAATTTTATCGTTTTCCACAAAAAATGATATCTTCCTCATCTTTGAGGAACCATAACTTTTCCACAACTTAGCCGATTTTCCTCATTTATGTATTTCTTGATACGGCTTTTATTATACTTTAAATCGGTATATAAGGTTTATTAAATGTTTTGAAAAATATGGCAAGGAACGTGATAAATTAAAAAAAAAAAAAGTGTTATTTGGTTTAAAAAATTGACACATTTGCAACTTTGAGAAGCCATAACTTAGCTAAAAATCAACCGATTTTCAAAATTTATTTTTATTGTACACCAAAAAATTGTTCATATTGTCAGTTTTAAAATTTGACTCATTTTGTGACAATTTTTGCACTTTAACTTCTACCAAAAATGCCAAAAAAGTGAAAATTTTAAAATCGGAATTTTTTGTGCCCAATCGATTTCTGGTATTAAAATGAGTATAAAAAAACTTTACCACACTTTATTTTGACCAATATTTTAGAAAATATGGCCACAATAGTTATAAATGGACAAAATCATCGTTTTGAACAAAAATTGATATCTTTCCCATCTTTGAGAAACCATAACTTATCAACAACTTAGCCGATTTTCCTCATTTATGCATTTCTGGATACGGCTTTTTTTATGTTTTAAATCGGTATATAAGGTTTATTACATGTTTTCAAAAATATGGCAAGGAACGTGATAAAATAAAAAAAAAAAAAAAGTGTTATTTGGTTTAAAAAATTGACACATTTGCAACTTTGAGAAGCCATAACTTAGCTAAAAATCAACCGATTTTGAAAATTTATGCATTTCTATCAATAGTATTGATCATATTTTTATTGTACATCAAAAAATTGTTCATATTGTCAGTTTTAAAATTTGACTCATTTTTTGACAATTTTTGCACATTAACTCCTACCAAAAATGCCAAAAAAGTGAAAATTTTAAAATCGGAATTTTTTGTGCCTTATCGATTTCTGGTATTAAAATGAGTATAAAAAAACTTTACCACACTTTATTTTGACCAATATTTTAGAAAATATGGCCACAATAGTTATAAATGGACAAAATCATCGTTTTGAACAAAAATTGATATCTTTCCCATCTTTGAGAAACCATAACTTATCAACAACTTAGCCGATTTTCCTCATTTATGCATTTCTGGATACGGCTTTTTTTATGTTTTAAATCGGTATATAAGGTTTATTACATGTTTTCAAAAATATGGCCAGGAAAGTGATAAATTGAAAAAAAAACGTGTTTTTGGTTTAAAAAATTGAGACATTTGCAACTTTGAGAAGCCATAACTTAGCTAAAAATCAACCGATTTTCAAAATTTATACATTTCTATCAATAGTATTGATCATATTTTTATTGTACATCAAAAAATTGTTCATATTGTCAGTTTTAAAATTTGGCTCATTTTTTGACAATTTTTGCACTTTAACTTCTACCAAAAATGCCAAAAAAGTGAAAATTTTAAAATCGGAATTTTTTGTGCCCAATCGATTTCTGGTATTAAAATGAGTATAAAAAAACTTTACCACACTTGATTTTGACCAATATTTTAGAAAATATGACCACAATAGTTATAAATGGTCAAAATCATCGTTTTGAAAACATATTGATATCTTCATCATCTCCGAGGAACCATAACTTTTCCACAACTTAGCCGATTTTCCTCATTTATGCATTTTTGGATACGGCTTTTATTATACTTTAAATCGGTATATAAGGTTTATTACATGTTTTGAAAAATATGGCAAGGAAAGTGAAAAATTGAAAAAACGTGTTATTTTGTTTAAAAAATTGAGACTTTTGCAACTTTGAGAAGCCATAACTTAGCTAAAAATCAGCCGATTTTCAAAATTTATTTTTATTGTACACCAAAAAATTGTTCATATTGTCAGTTTTAAAATTTGACTCATTTTGTGACAATTTTTGCACTTTAACTTCTACCAAAAATGCCAAAAAAGTGAAAATTTTAAAATCGGAATTTTTGTGCCCAATCGATTTCTGGTATTAAAATGAGTATAAAAAAACTTTACCACACTTGATTTTGACCAATATTTTAGAAAATATGGCCACAATAGTTATAAATGGACAAAATCATCGTTTTGAACAAAAATTGATATCTTTTCCATCTTTGAGAAACCATAACTTATCAACAACTTAGCCGATTTTCCTCATTTATGCATTTCTGGATACGGCTTTTTTTATGTTTTAAATTGGTATATAAGGTTTATTACATGTTTTGAAAAATATGGCCAGGAAAGTGATAAATTGAAAAAAAACGTGTTTTTGGTTTAAAAAATTGAGACATTTGATACTTTGAGAAGCCATAACTTAGCTAAAAATCAACCGATTTTGAAAATTTTGGCATTTCTGTCAATGGTATTTATCATATTTTGAATCTACGTCAAAAAAATTTATATACTTTCAGTTTTAATTTTTGACCCATTTTTTGACAAATTTTGCAAATTTACTACTAGCAAAAATGCCAAAAAAGTGAAAATTTTAAAATCGGAATTTTTGTGCCCAAACGATTTCTGGTATTAAAATGAGTATAAAAAACTTTACCACACTTGATTTTGACCTATATTTTAGAAAATATGACCACAATAGTGATAAATGGTCAAAATCATCGTTTTGAACAAATATTGATATCTTCCTCATCTCCGAGCAACCATAACTTTTCCACAACTTAGCCGATTTTCCTCATTTATGCATTTCTTGATACGGCTTTTATTATTCTTTAAATCGGTATATAAGGTTTATTACATGTTTTGAAAAATATGGCAAGGAAAGTAATAAATTAAAAAAAACGTGTTTTTGGTTTTAAAAATTGAGACATTTGCAACTTTGAGAAGCCATAACTTAGCTAAAAATCAACCGATTTTCAAAATTTATGCATTTCTATCAATAGTATTGATCATATTTTTATTGTACATCAAAAAATTGTTCATATTGTCAGTTTTAAAATTTGACTCATTTTTTGACAATTTTTGCACATTAACTCCTACCAAAAATGCCAAAAAACTGAAAATTTTAAAATCGGAATTTTTTGTGCCTTATCGATTTCTGGTATTAAAATGAGTATAAAAAAACTTTACCACACTTTATTTTGACCAATATTTTAGAAAATATTTCCACAATAGTTATAAATGGACAAAATCACCGTTTTGAACAAAAATTGATATCTTCCCCATCTTTGAGAAACCATAACTTATCAACAACTTAGCCGATTTTCCTCATTTATGCATTTCTGGATACTGCTTTTTTTATATTTTAAATCGGTATATAAGGTTTATTACATGTTTTGAAAAATATGGCCAGGAAAGTGATAAATTGAAAAAAAACGTGTTTTTGGTTTAAAAAATTGAGACATTTGATACTTTGAGAAGCCATAACTTAGCTAAAAATCAACCGATTTTCAAATTTTGGCATTTCTGTCAATGGTATTTATCATATTTTGAATCTACGTCAAAAAAATAAAATACTTTCAGTTTCAATTTTTGATCCATTTTTTGACAAATTTTGCAAATTTACTACTAGCAAAAATGCCAAAAAAGTGAAAATTTTAAAATCGGAATTTTTGTGCCCAAACGATTTCTGGTATTAAAATGAGTATAAAAAACTTTACCACACTTGATTTTGACCTATATTTTAGAAAATATGACCACAATAGTGATAAATGGTCAAAATCATCGTTTTGAACAAATATTGATATCTTCCTCATCTCCGAGCAACCATAACTTTTCCACAACTTAGCCGATTTTCCTCATTTATGCATTTCTTGATACGGCTTTTATTATACTTTAAATCGGTATATAAGGTTTATTACATGTTTTGAAAAATATGGCAAGGAAAGTAATAAATTGAAAAAAACGTGTTTTTGGTTTAAAAACTGAGACATTTGCAACTTTGAGAAGCCATAACTTAGCTAAAAATCAACCGATTTTCAAAATTTTTGCATTTCTGTCAATGGTATTGATGATATTTTGAATGTACATCAAAAATAATGATAAATAGTCAATTTTATCGTTTTCCACAAAAAATGATATCTTCCTCATCTTTGAGGAACCATAACTTTTCCACAACTTAGCCGATTTTCCTCATTTATGTATTTCTTGATACGGCTTTTATTATACTTTAAATCGGTATATAAGGTTTATTAAATGTTTTGAAAAATATGGCAAGGAACGTGATAAATTAAAAAAAAAAAAAGTGTTATTTGGTTTAAAAAATTGACACATTTGCAACTTTGAGAAGCCATAACTTAGCTAAAAATCAACCGATTTTCAAAATTTATACATTTCTATCAATAGTATTGATCATATTTTTATTGTACATCAAAAAATTGTTCATATTGTCAGTTTTAAAATTTGACTCATTTTTTGACAATTTTTGCACATTAACTCCTACCAAAAATGCCAAAAAAGTGAAAATTTTAAAATCGGAATTTTTTGTGCCTTATCGATTTCTGGTATTAAAATGAGTATAAAAAAACTTTACCACACTTTATTTTGACCAATATTTTAGAAAATATGGCCACAATAGTTATAAATGGACAAAATCATCGTTTTGAACAAAAATTGATATCTTTCCCATCTTTGAGAAACCATAACTTATCAACAACTTAGCCGATTTTCCTCATTTATGCATTTCTGGATACGGCTTTTTTATGTTTTAAATCGGTATATAAGGTTTATTACATGTTTTCAAAAATATGGCCAGGAAAGTGATAAATTGAAAAAAAACGTGTTTTTGGTTTAAAAAATTGAGACATTTGCAACTTTGAGAAGCCATAACTTAGCTAAAAATCAACCGATTTTCAAAATTTATACATTTCTATCAATAGTATTGATCATATTTTTATTGTACATCAAAAAATTGTTCATATTGTCAGTTTTAAAATTTGACTCATTTTTTGACAATTTTTGCACATTAACTCCTACCAAAAATGCCAAAAAAGTGAAAATTTTAAAATCGGAATTTTTTGTGCCTTATCGATTTCTGGTATTAAAATGAGTATAAAAAAACTTTACCACACTTGATTTTGACCAATATTTTAGAAAATATGACCACAATAGTTATAAATGGTCAAAATCATCGTTTTGAAAACATATTGATATCTTCATCATCTCCGAGGAACCATAACTTTTCCACAACTTAGCCGATTTTCCTCATTTATGCATTTTTGGATACGGCTTTTATTATACTTTAAATCGGTATATAAGGTTTATTACATGTTTTGAAAAATATGGCAAGGAAAGTGAAAAATTGAAAAAACGTGTTATTTTGTTTAAAAAATTGAGACTTTTGCAACTTTGAGAAGCCATAACTTAGCTAAAATCTGCCGATTTTCAAAATTTGTTTTTATTGTACACCAAAAAATTGTTCATATTGTCAGTTTTAAAATTTGACTCATTTTGTGACAATTTTTGCACATTAGCTCCTACCAAAAATGCCAAAAAAGTGAAAATTTTAAAATCGGAATTTTTTTGTGCCTTATCGATTTCTGGTATTAAAATGAGTATAAAAACTTTACCACACTTGATTTTGACCCATATTTTAGAAAATATGGCCACAATAGTTATAAATGGACAAAATCATCGTTTTGAACAAAAATTGATATCTTCCCCATCTTTGAGAAACCATAACTTATCAACAACTTAGCCGATTTTTCTCATTTATGCATTTTTGGATACGGCTTTTATTATACTTTAAATCGGTATATAAGGTTTATTACATGTTTTGAAAAATATGGCCAGGAAAGTGATAAATTGAAAAAAAACGTGTTTTTGGTTTAAAAATTGAGACATTTGCAACTTTGAGAAGCCATAACTTAGCTAAAAATCAACCGATTTTCAAAATTTTTCCATTTCTGTCAATGGTATTTATCATATTTTGAATCTACCTCAAAAAAATTAAAATACTTTCAGTTTTAATTTTTGACCCATTTTTTTGACAAATTTTGCAAATTAACTACTAGCAAAAATGTCAAAAAAGTAAAAATTTTAAAATCGGTATTTTTTGTGCCTTATCGATTTCTGGTATTAAAATGAGTATAAAAAAACTTTAACACACTTGATTTTGACCCATATTTTAGAAAATATGGCCACAATAGTTATAAATAGTCAAAATCATCGTTTTGAAAACATACTGATATCTTCATCATCTCCGAGTAACCATAACTTTTCCACAACTTAGCCGATTTTCCTCATTTATGCATTTTTGGATACGGCTTTTATTATACTTTAAATCGGTATATAAGGTTTATTACATGTTTTGAAAAATATGGCAAGGAAAGTGAAAAATTGAAAAAACGAGTTATTTTGTTTAAAAAATTGAGACTTTTGCAACTTTGAGAAGCCATAACTTAGCTAAAAATCAGCCGATTTTCAAAATTTATTTTTATTGTACATCAAAAAATTGTTCATATTGTCACTTTTAAAATTTGACTCATTTTGTGACAATTTTTGCACATTAGCTCCTACCAAAAATGCCAAAAAAGTAAAAATTTTAAAATCGGAATTTTTTGTGCCTTATCGATTTCTGGTATTAAAATGAGTATAAAAAAACTTTACCACACTTGATTTTGACCCATATTTTAGAAAATATGACCACAATAGTTATAAATGGTCAAAATCATCGTTTTGAACAAAAATTGATATCTTTCCCATCTTTGAGAAACCATAACTTATCAACAACTTAGCCGATTTTCCTCATTTATGCATTTCTGGATACGGCTTTTTTTATGTTTTAAATCGGTATATAAGGTTTATTACATGTTTTGAAAAATATGGCCAGGAAAGTGATAAATTGAAAAAAAAGTGTTTTTGGTTTAAAAATTTGAGACATTTGCAACTTTGAGAAGCCATAACTTAGCAAAAAATCAACCGATTTTCAAAATTTTTCCATTTCTGTCAATGGTATTTATCATATTTTGAATCTACGTTAAAAAAATTAAAATACTTTTAGTTTTAATTTTTGAACCATTTTTTTGACAAATTTTGCAAATTAACTACTAGCAAAAATGTCAAAAAAGTGAAAATTTTAAAATCGGAATTTTTTGTGCCCAATCAATTTCTGGTATTAAAATGAGTATAAAAAAACTTTACCACACTTGATTTTGACCAATATTTTAGAAAATATGATCACAATAGTTATAAATGGTCAAAATCATCGTTTTGAACAAAAATTGATATCTTTCCCATCTTTGAGAAACCATAACTTATCAACAACTTAGCCGATTTTCCTCATTTATGCATTTCTGGATACGGCTTTTTTATGTTTTAAATCGGTATATAAGGTTTATTACATGTTTTGAAAAACATGGCCAGGAAAGTGATAAATTGAAAAAAAAGTGTTTTTGGTTTAAAAATTTGAGACTTTTGCAACTTTGAGAAGCCATAACTTAGCTAAAAATCAGCCGATTTTCAAAATTTATGCATTTCTATCAATAGTATTGATCATATTTTTATTGTACATCAAAAAATTGTTCATATTGTCAGTTTTAAAATTTGACTCATTTTTTGACAATTTTTGCACATTAACTCCTACCAAAAATGCCAAAAAAGGTGAAAATTTTAAATTCGGAATTTTTTGTGCCTTATCGATTTCTGGTATTAAAATGAGTATAAAAAAACTTTACCACACTTGATTTTGACCAATATTTTAGAAAATATGGCCACAATAGTTACAAATGGTCAAAATCATCGTTTTGAAAACATATTGATATCTTCCTCATCTCCGAGGAACCATAACTTTTGCACAACTTAGCCGATTTTCCTCATTTATGCATTTCTGGATACGGCTTTTATTATACTTTAAATCGGTATATAAGGTTTATTAAATGTTTTGGAAAATATGGCAAGGAAAGTGAAAAATTAAAAAAACGTGTTATTTTGTTTAAAAATTTGAGACTTTTGCAACTTTGAGAAGCCATAACTTAGCTAAAAATCAGCCGATTTTCAAAATTTATGCATTTCTATCAATAGTATTGATCATATTTTTATTGTACATCAAAAAATTGTTCATATTGTCAGTTTTAAAATTTGACTCATTTTTTGACAATTTTTGCACATTAACTCCTACCAAAAATGCCAAAAAAGGTGAAAATTTTAAATTCGGAATTTTTTGTGCCTTATCGATTTCTGGTATTAAAATGAGTATAAAAAAACTTTACCACACTTGATTTTGACCAATATTTTAGAAAATATGGCCACAATAGTTACAAATGGTCAAAATCATCGTTTTGAAAACATATTGATATCTCCGAGGAACCATAACTTTTCCACAACTTAGCCGATTTTCCTCATTTATGCATTTCTGGATACGGCTTTTATTATACTTTAAATCGGTATATAAGGTTTATTAAATGTTTTGGAAAATATGGCAAGGAAAGTGAAAAATTGAAAAACGTGTTATTTTGTTTAAAAATTTGAGACTTTTGCAACTTTGAGAAGCCATAACTTAGCTAAAAATCAGCCGATTTTCAAAATTTATGCATTTCTATCAATAGTATTGATCATATTTTTTATTGTACATCAAAAAATTGTTCATATTGTCAGTTTTAAAATTTGACTCATTATGTGACAATTTTTGCACATTAACTCCTACCAAAAATGCCAAAAAAGTGAAAATTTTAAAATCGGAATTTTTTGTGCCTTATCGATTTCTGATATTAAAATGAGTATAAAAAAACTTTACCACACTTGATTTTGACCAATATTTTAGAAAATATGGCCACAATAGTTACAAATGGTCAAAATCATCGTTTTGAAAACATATTGATATCTCCGAGGAACCATAACTTTTCCACAACTTAGCCGATTTTCCTCATTTATGCATTTCTGGATACGGCTTTTATTATACTTTAAATCGGTATATAAGGTTTATTACATGTTTTGAAAAATATGGCAAGGAAAGTGAAAAATTGAAAAAACGTGTTATTTTGTTTAAAAATTTGAGACGCTTGCAACTTTAAGAAGCCATAACTTAGCTAAAAATCAGCCGATTTTCAAAATTTATGCATTTCTATCAATAGTATTGATCATATTTTTATTGTACATCAAAAAATTGTTCATATTGTCAGTTTTAAAATTTTACTCAATTTGTGACAATTTTTGCACATTAACTCCTACCAAAAATGCCAAAAAGTGAAAATTTTAAAATCGGAATTTTTTGTGCCTTATCGATTTCTGGTATTAAAATGAGTATAAAAACTTTACCACACTTGATTTTGACCCATATTTTAGAAAATATGACCACAATAGTGATAAATGGTCAAAATCATCGTTTTGAACAAATATTGATATCTTCCTCATCTCCGAGCAACCATAACTTTTCCACAACTTAGCCGATTTTCCTCATTTATGCATTTCTGGATACGGCTTTTATTATACTTTAAATCGGTATATAAGGTTTATTACATGTTTTGAAAAATATGGCAAGGAAAGTGAAAAATTGAAAAAACGTGTTATTTTGTTTAAAAAATTGAGACTTTTGCAACTTTGAGAAGCCATAACTTAGCTAAAAATCAGCCGATTTTCAAAATTTATGCATTTCTATCAATAGTATTGATCATATTTTTATTGTACATCAAAAAATTGTTCATATTGTCTGTTTTAAAATTTGACTCATTATGTGACAATTTTTGCACATTAACTCCTACCAAAAATGCCAAAAAAGTGAAAATTTTAAAATCGGAATTTCTTGTGCCTTATCGATTTCTGGTATTAAAATGAGTATAAAAAAAACTTTACCACACTTGATTTTGACCGATATTTTAGATAATATGGCCAGAATAGTTATAAATGGACAAAATCACCGTTTTGAACAAAAATTGATATCTTTCCCATCTTTGAGAAACCATAACTTATCAACAACTTAGCCGATTTTCCTCATTTATGCATTTCTGGATACGGCTTTTATTATACTTTAAATCGGTATATAAGGTTTATTACATGTTTTGAAAAATATGGCAAGGAAAGTGATAAATTGAAAAAAACGTGTTTTTTGGTTTAAAAAATTGAGACATTTGCAACTTTGAGAAGCCATAACTTAGCTAAAAATCAACCGATTTTAAAAATTTTTGCATTTCTGTCAATGGTATTGATCATATTTTTATTGTACATCAAAAAATTGTGCATATTGTCAGTTTTAAAATTTGACTCATTTTTTGACAATTTTTGCACATTAACTCCTACCAAAAATGCCAAAAAAGTGAAAATTTTAAAATCGGAATTTTTTGTGCCTTATCGATTTCTGATATTAAAATGAATATAAAAAAACTTTACCACACTTGATTTTGACCAATATTTTAGAAAATATGGCCACAATAGTTATAAATGGTCAAAATCATCGTTTTGAAAACATATTGATATCTCCGAGGAACCATAACTTTTCCACAACTTAGCCGATTCTCCTCATTTATGCATTTCTGGATACGGCTTTTATTATACTTTAAATCGGTATATAAGGTTTATTACATGTTTTGAAAAATATGGCAAGGAAAGTGAAAAATTTAAAAAACGTGTTATTTTGTTTAAAAAATTGAGACTTTTGCAACTTTGAGAAGCCATAACTTAGCTAAAAATCAGCCGATTTTCAAAATTTATGCATTTCTATCAATAGTATTGATCATATTTTTATTGTACATCAAAAAATTGTTCATATTGTCAGTTTTAAAATTTGACTCATTATGTGACAATTTTTGCACATTAACTCCTACCAAAAATGCCAAAAAAGTGAAAATTTTAAAATCGGAATTTCTTGTGCCCTATCGATTTCTGGTATTAAAATGAGTATAAAAAAACTTTACCACACTTGATTTTGACAGATATTTTAGATAATATGGCCAGAATAGTTATAAATGGACAAAATCACCGTTTTGAACAAAAATTGATATCTTTCCCATCTTTGAGAAACCATAACTTATCAACAACTTAGCCGATTTTCAAAATTTATGCATTTCTATCAATAGTATTGATCATATTTTTATTGTACATCAAAAAATTGTTCATATTGTCAGTTTTAAAATTTGACTCATTTTTTGACAATTTTTGCACATTAACTCCTACCAAAAATGCCAAAAAAGTGAAAATTTTAAAATCGGAATTTTTTGTGCCTTATCGATTTCTGATATTAAAATGAGTATAAAAAAACTTTACCACACTTGATTTTGACCAATATTTTAGAAAATATGGCCACAATAGTTATAAATGGTCAAAATCATCGTTTTGAAAACATATTGATATCTCCGAGGAACCATAACTTTTCCACAACTTAGCCGATTTTCCTCATTTATGCATTTCTGGATACGGCTTTTATTATACTTTAAATCGGTATATAAGGTTTATTAAATGTTTTGGAAAATATGGCAAGGAAAGTGAAAAATTGAAAAAACGTGTTATTTTGTTTAAAAATTTGAGACGCTTGCAACTTTAAGAAGCCATAACTTAGCTAAAAATCAGCCGATTTTCAAAATTTATGCATTTCTATCAATAGTATTGATCATATTTTTATTGTACATCAAAAAATTGTTCATATTGTCAGTTTTAAAATTTTACTCAATTTGTGACAATTTTTGCACATTAACTCCTACCAAAAATGCCAAAAAAGTGAAAATTTTAAAATCGGAATTTTTTGTGCCTTATCGATTTCTGGTATTAAAATTAGTATAAAAAACTTTACCACACTTGATTTTGACCCATATTTTAGAAAATATGACCACAATAGTGATAAATGGTCAAAATCATCGTTTTGAACAAATATTGATATCTTCCTCATCTCCGAGCAACCATAACTTTTCCACAACTTAGCCGATTTTCCTCATTTATGCATTTCTGGATACGGCTTTTATTATACTTTAAATCGGTATATAAGGTTTATTACATGTTTTGAAAAATATGGCAAGGAAAGTGAAAAATTGAAAAAACGTGTTATTTTGTTTAAAAAATTGAGACTTTTGCAACTTTGAGAAGCCATAACTTAGCTAAAAATCAGCCGATTTTCAAAATTTATGCATTTCTATCAATAGTATTGATCATATTTTTATTGTACATCAAAAAATTGTTCATATTGTCAGTTTTAAAATTTGACTCATTTTTTGACAATTTTTGCACATTAACTCCTACCAAAAATGCCAAAAAAGTGAAAATTTTAAAATCGGAATTTTTTGTGCCTTATCGATTTCTGATATTAAAATGAGTATAAAAACTTTACCACACTTGATTTTGACCAATATTTTAGAAAATATGGCCACAATAGTTATAAATGGTCAAAATCATCGTTTTGAAAACATATTGATATCTCCGAGGAACCATAACTTTTCCACAACTTAGCCGATTTTCCTCATTTATGCATTTCTGGATACGGCTTTTATTATACTTTAAATCGGTATATAAGGTTTATTAAATGTTTTGGAAAATATGGCAAGGAAAGTGAAAAATTGAAAAAACGTGTTATTTTGTTTAAAAATTTGAGACGCTTGCAACTTTAAGAAGCCATAACTTAGCTAAAAATCAGCCGATTTTCAAAATTTATGCATTTCTATCAATAGTATTGATCATATTTTTATTGTACATCAAAAAATTGTTCATATTGTCAGTTTTAAAATTTTACTCAATTTGTGACAATTTTTGCACATTAACTCCTACCAAAAATGCCAAAAAAGTGAAAATTTTAAAATCGGAATTTTTTGTGCCTTATCGATTTCTGGTATTAAAATGAGTATAAAAAACTTTACCACACTTGATTTTGACCCATATTTTAGAAAATATGACCACAATAGTGATAAATGGTCAAAATCATCGTTTTGAACAAATATTGATATCTTCCTCATCTCCGAGCAACCATAACTTTTCCACAACTTAGCCGATTTTCCTCATTTATGCATTTCTGGATACGGCTTTTATTATACTTTAAATCGGTATATAAGGTTTATTACATGTTTTGAAAAATATGGCAAGGAAAGTGATAAATTGAAAAAAACGTGTTTTTGGTTTAAAAAATTGAGACATTTGCAACTTTGAGAAGCCATAACTTAGCTAAAAATCAACCGATTTTAAAAATTTTTGCATTTCTGTCAATGGTATTGATCATATTTTTATTGTACATCAAAAAATTGTTCATATTGTCAGTTTTAAAATTTTACTCAATTTGTGACAATTTTTGCACATTAACTCCTACCAAAAATGCCAAAAAAGTGAAAATTTTAAAATCGGAATTTTTTGTGCCTTATCGATTTCTGGTATTAAAATGAGTATAAAAAAAACTTTACCACACTTGATTTTGACCGATATTTTAGATAATATGGCCAGAATAGTTATAAATGGACAAAATCACCGTTTTGAACAAAAATTGATATCTTTCCCATCTTTGAGAAACCATAACTTATCAACAACTTAGCCGATTTTCCTCATTTATGCATTTCTGGATACGGCTTTTATTATACTTTAAATCGGTATATAAGGTTTATTACATGTTTTGAAAAATATGGCAAGGAAAGTGATAAATTGAAAAAACGTGTTTTTGGTTTAAAAAATTGAGACATTTGCAACTTTGAGAAGCCATAACTTAGCTAAAAATCAACCGATTTTAAAAATTTTTGCATTTCTGTCAATGGTATTGATCATATTTTTATTGTACATCAAAAAATTGTTCATATTGTCAGTTTAAAAATTTGACTCATTTTTTGACAATTTTTGCACATTAACTCCTACCAAAAATGCCAAAAAAGTGAAAATTTTAAAATCGGAATTTTTTGTGCCTTATCGATTTCTGATATTAAAATGAATATAAAAAAACTTTACCACACTTGATTTTGACCAATATTTTAGAAAATATGGCCACAATAGTTATAAATGGTCAAAATCATCGTTTTGAAAACATATTGATATCTCCGAGGAACCATAACTTTTCCACAACTTAGCCGATTTTCCTCATTTATGCATTTCTGGATACTGCTTTTATTATACTTTAAATCGGTATATAAGGTTTATTACATGTTTTGAAAAATATGGCAAGGAAAGTGAAAAATTGAAAAAACGTGTTATTTTGTTTAAAAAATTGAGACTTTTGCAACTTTGAGAAGCCATAACTTAGCTAAAAATCAGCCGATTTTCAAAATTTATGCATTTCTGTTAATGGTATTTATCATATTTTTATTGTACATCAAAAAATTGTTCATATTGTCAGTTTTAAAATTTTACTCAATTTGTGACAATTTTTGCACATTAACTCCTACCAAAAGTGCCAAAAAAGTGAAAATTTTAAAATCGGAATTTTTTGTGCCTTATCGATTTCTGGTATTAAAATGAGTATAAAAAACTTTACCACACTTGATTTTGACCCATATCTTAAAAAATATGACCACAATAGTGATAAATGGTCAAAATCATCGTTTTGAACAAATATTGATATCTTCCTCATCTCCGAGCAACCATAACTTTTCCACAACTTAGCCGATTTTCTTCATTTATGCATTTCTGGATACGGCTTTTATTATACTTTAAATCGGTATATAAGGTTTATTACATGTTTTGAAAAATATGGCAAGGAAAGTGATAAATTGAAAAAAACGTGTTTTTGGTTTAAAAAATTGAGACATTTGCAACTTTGAGAAGCCATTACTTAGCTAAAAATCAACCGATTTTCAAAATTTTTGCATTTCTGTCAATGGTATTTATCATATTTTGAATCTACGTCAAAAAAATTAAAATACTTTCAGTTTCAATTTTTGATCCATTTTTTGACAAATTTTGCAAATTTACTACTAGCAAAAATGTCAAAAAAGTGAAAATTTTAAAATCGGAATTTTTTGTGCCCAATCGATTTCTGGTATTAAAATGAGTACAAAAAACTTTACCACACTTGATTTTGACCCATATTTTAGAAAATATGACCACAATAGTGATAAATGGTCAAAATCATCGTTTTGAACAAATATTGATATCTTCCTTATCTCCGAGCAACCATAACTTTTCCACAACTTAGCCGATTTTCCTCATTTATGCATTTCTGGATACGGCTTTTATTATACTTTAAATCGGTATATAAGGTTTATTACATGTTTTGAAAAATATTGCAAGGAAAGTGAAAAATTGAAAAAAACGTGTTTTTGGTTTAAAAAATTGAGACATTTGCAACTTTGAGAAGCCATAACTTAGCTAAAAATCAACCGATTTTCAAAATTTATGCATTTCTATCAATAGTATTGATCATATTTTTATTGTACATCAAAAAATTGTTCATATTGTCAGTTTTAAAATTTGACTCATTTTTTGACAATTTTTGCACATTAACTCCTACCAAAAATGCCAAAAAAGTGAAAATTTTAAAATCGGAATTTTTTGTGCCCAATCGATTTCTGGTATTAAAATGAGTATGAAAAAACTTTACCACACTTGATTTTGACCCATATTTTAGAAAATATGGCCACAATAGTTATAAATGGACAAAATCACCGTTTTGAACAAATATTGATATCTTCCTCATCTCCGAGCAACCATAACTTTTCCACAACTTAGCCGATTTTCTTCATTTATGCATTTCTGGATACGGCTTTTATTATACTTTAAATCGGTATATAAGGTTTATTACATGTTTTGAAAAATATGGCAAGGAAAGTGATAAATTGAAAAAAACGTGTTTTTTGGTTTAAAAAATTGAGACATTTGCAACTTTGAGAAGCCATTACTTAGCTAAAAATCAACCGATTTTCAAAATTTTTGCATTTCTGTCAATGGTATTTATCATATTTTGAATCTACGTCAAAAAAATTAAAATACTTTCAGTTTCAATTTTTGATCCATTTTTTGACAAATTTTGCAAATTTACTACTAGCAAATATGTCAAAAAAGTGAAAATTTTAAAATCGGAATTTTTGCGCCCAAACGATTTCTGGTATTAAAATGAGTATAAAAACTTTACCACACTTGATTTTGACCCATATTTTAGAAAACATGACCACAATAGTGATAAATGGTCAAAATCATCGTTTTGAACAAAAATTGATATCTTTCCCATCTTTGAGAAACCATAACTTATCAACAACTTAGCCGATTTTCCTCATTTATGCATTTCTGGATACGGCTTTTTTTATGTTTTAAATCGGTATATAAGGTTTATTACATGTTTTGAAAAATATGGCCAGGAAAGTGATAAATTGAAAAAAAAGTGTTTTTGGTTTAAAAATTTGAGACTTTTGCAACTTTGAGAAGCCATAACTTAGCTAAAAATCAACCGATTTTCAAAATTTTTCCATTTCTGTCAATGGTATTTATCATATTTTGAATCTACGTTAAAAAAATTAAAATACTTTCAGTTTTAATTTTTGACCCATTTTTTTGACAAATTTTGCAAATTAACTACTAGCAAAAATGTCAAAAAAGTGAAAATTTTAAAATCGGAATTTTTTGTGCCCAATCGATTTCTGGTATTAAAATGAGTATAAAAAAACTTTACCACACTTGATTTTGACCAATATTTTAGAAAATATGGCCACAATAGTTATAAATGGTCAAAATCATCGTTTTGAAAACATATTGATATCTTCCTCATCTCCGAGGAACCATAACTTTTCCACAACTTAGCCGATTTTCCTCATTTATGCATTTCTGGATACGGCTTTTATTATACTTTAAATCGGTATATAAGGTTTATTACATGTTTTGAAAAATATGGCAAGGAAAGTAATAAATTGAAAAAAACGTGTTTTTGGTTTAAAAAATTGAGACATTTGCAACTTTGAGAAGCCATAACTTAGCTAAAAATCAGCGGATTTTCAAAATTTATGCATTTCTATCAATAGTATTGATCATATTTTTATTGTACATCAAAAAATTGTTCATATTGTCAGTTTTAAAATTTGACTCATTTTTTGACAATTTTTGCACATTAACTCCTACCAAAAATGCCAAAAAAGTGAAAATTTTAAAATCGGAATTTTTTGTGCCTTATCGATTTCTGATATTAAAATGAATATAAAAAAACTTTACCACACTTGATTTTGACCAATATTTTAGAAAATATGGCCACAATAGTTATAAATGGTCAAAATCATCGTTTTGAAAACATATTGATATCTCCGAGGAACCATAACTTTTCCACAACTTAGCCGATTTTCCTCATTTATGCATTTCTGGATACTGCTTTTATTATACTTTAAATCGGTATATAAGGTTTATTACATGTTTTGAAAAATATGGCAAGGAAAGTGAAAAATTGAAAAAACGTGTTATTTTGTTTAAAAAATTGAGACTTTTGCAACTTTGAGAAGCCATAACTTAGCTAAAAATCAGCCGATTTTCAAAATTTATGCATTTCTGTTAATGGTATTTATCATATTTTTATTGTACATCAAAAAATTGTTCATATTGTCAGTTTTAAAATTTTACTCAATTTGTGACAATTTTTGCACATTAACTCCTACCAAAAGTGCCAAAAAAGTGAAAATTTTAAAATCGGAATTTTTTGTGCCTTATCGATTTCTGGTATTAAAATGAGTATAAAAAACTTTACCACACTTGATTTTGACCCATAGCTTAAAAAATATGACCACAATAGTGATAAATGGTCAAAATCATCGTTTTGAACAAATATTGATATCTTCCTCATCTCCGAGCAACCATAACTTTTCCACAACTTAGCCGATTTTCCTCATTTATGCATTTCTGGATACGGCTTTTATTATACTTTAAATCGGTATATAAGGTTTATTACATGTTTTGAAAAATATGGCAAGGAAAGTGATAAATTTGAAAAAAACGTGTTATTTTGTTTAAAAAATTGAGACATTTGCAACTTTGAGGAGCCATAACTTAGCTAAAAATCAACCGATTTTCAAAATTTTTCCATTTCTGTCAATGGTATTTATCATATTTTGAATCTACGTTAAAAAAATTAAAATACTTTCAGTTTTAATTTTTGACCCATTTTTTTGACAAATTTTGCAAATTTACTACTAGCAAAAATGTCAAAAAAGTGAAAATTTTAAAATCGGAATTTTTTGTGCCCAATCGATTTCTGGTATTAAAATGAGTACAAAAACTTTACCACACTTGATTTTGACCCATATTTTAGAAAATATGACCACAATAGTGATAAATGGTCAAAATCATCGTTTTGAACAAATATTGATATCTTCCTTATCTCCGAGCAACCATAACTTTTCCACAACTTAGCCGATTTTCCTCATTTATGCATTTCTGGATACGGCTTTTATTATACTTTAAATCGGTATATAAGGTTTATTACATGTTTTGAAAAATATTGCAAGGAAAGTGAAAAATTGAAAAAAACGTGTTTTTGGTTTAAAAAATTGAGACATTTGCAACTTTGAGAAGCCATAACTTAGCTAAAAATCAACCGATTTTCAAAATTTATGCATTTCTATCAATAGTATTGATCATATTTTTATTGTACATCAAAAAATTGTTCATATTGTCAGTTTTAAAATTTGACTCATTTTTTGACAATTTTTGCACATTAACTCCTACCAAAAATGCCAAAAAAGTGAAAATTTTAAAATCGGAATTTTTTGTGCCCAATCGATTTCTGGTATTAAAATGAGTATGAAAAAACTTTACCACACTTGATTTTGACCCATATTTTAGAAAATATGGCCACAATAGTTATAAATGGACAAAATCACCGTTTTGAACAAATATTGATATCTTCCTCATCTCCGAGCAACCATAACTTTTCCACAACTTAGCCGATTTTCTTCATTTATGCATTTCTGGATACGGCTTTTATTATACTTTAAATCGGTATATAAGGTTTATTACATGTTTTGAAAAATATGGCAAGGAAAGTGATAAATTGAAAAAAACGTGTTTTTGGTTTAAAAAATTGAGACATTTGCAACTTTGAGAAGCCATTACTTAGCTAAAAATCAACCGATTTTCAAAATTTTTGCATTTCTGTCAATGGTATTTATCATATTTTGAATCTACGTCAAAAAAATTAAAATACTTTCAGTTTCAATTTTTGATCCATTTTTTGACAAATTTTGCAAATTTACTACTAGCAAATATGTCAAAAAAGTGAAAATTTTAAAATCGGAATTTTTTGCGCCCAAACGATTTCTGGTATTAAAATGAGTATAAAAAACTTTACCACACTTGATTTTGACCCATATTTTAGAAAACATGACCACAATAGTGATAAATGGTCAAAATCATCGTTTTGAACAAAAATTGATATCTTTCCCATCTTTGAGAAACCATAACTTATCAACAACTTAGCCGATTTTCCTCATTTATGCATTTCTGGATACGGCTTTTTTTATGTTTTAAATCGGTATATAAGGTTTATTACATGCTTTGAAAAATATGGCCAGGAAAGTGATAAATTGAAAAAAAAGTGTTTTTGGTTTAAAAATTTGAGACTTTTGCAACTTTGAGAAGCCATAACTTAGCTAAAAATCAACCGATTTTCAAAATTTTTCCATTTCTGTCAATGGTATTTATCATATTTTGAATCTACGTTAAAAAAATTAAAATACTTTCAGTTTTAATTTTTGACCCATTTTTTTGACAAATTTTGCAAATTAACTACTAGCAAAAATGTCAAAAAAGTGAAAATTTTAAAATCGGAATTTTTTGTGCCCAATCGATTTCTGGTATTAAAATGAGTATAAAAAAACTTTACCACACTTGATTTTGACCAATATTTTAGAAAATATGGCCACAATAGTTATAAATGGTCAAAATCATCGTTTTGAAAACATATTGATATCTTCCTCATCTCCGAGGAACCATAACTTTTCCACAACTTAGCCGATTTTCCTCATTTATGCATTTCTGGATACGGCTTTTATTATACTTTAAATCGGTATATAAGGTTTATTACATGTTTTGAAAAATATGGCAAGGAAAGTGATATATTGAAAAAACGTGTTTTTGGTTTAAAAAATTGAGACATTTGCAACTTTGAGAAGCCATAACTTAGCTAAAAATCAGCGGATTTTCAAAATTTATGCATTTCTATCAATAGTATTGATCATATTTTTATTGTACATCAAAAAATTGTTCATATTGTCAGTTTTAAAATTTGACTCATTTTTTGACAATTTTTGCACATTAACTCCTACCAAAAATGCCAAAAAAGTGAAAATTTTAAAATCGGAATTTTTTGTGCCCAATCGATTTCTGGTATTAAAATGAGTATAAAAAAACTTTACCACACTTGATTTTGACCAATATTTTAGAAAATATGGCCACAATAGTTATAAATGGTCAAAATCATCGTTTTGAAAACATATTGATATCTTCCTCATCTCCGAGGAACCATAACTTTTCCACAACTTAGCCGATTTTCCTCATTTATGCATTTCTGGATACGGCTTTTATTATACTTTAAATCGGTATATAAGGTTTATTACATGTTTTAAAAAAATATGGCAAGAAAAGTGAAAAATTGAAAAAACGTGTTATATTGTTTAAAAAATTAAGACTTTTGCAACTTTCAGAACCCATAACTTAGCTAAAAATCAGCGGATTTTCAAAATTTATGCATTTCTATCAATAGTATTGATCATATTTTTGTTGTACATCAAAAATTGTTCATATTGTCAGTTTTAAAATTTGACTCATTTTTTGACAATTTTTGCACATTAACTCCTACCAAAAATGCCAAAAAAGTGAAAATTTTAAAATCGTAATTTTTTGTGCCTTATCGATTTCTGGTATTAAAATGAGTATAAAAAAACTTTACCACACTTGATATTGACCCATATTCTAGAAAATATGGCCACAATAGTTATAAATGGACAAAATCATCTTTTGAACAAAAATTGATATCTTCCCCATCTTTGAGAAACCATAACTTATCAACAACTTAGCCGATTTTCCTCATTTATGCAATTCTGGGTACGGCTTTTTTTATATTTTAAATCGGTATATAAGGTTTATTACATGTTTTGAAAAATATGGCCAGGAAAATGATAAATTGAAAAAAAACGTGTTTTTGGTTTAAAAAACTGAGACATTTGCAACTTTGAGAAGCCATAACTTAGCTAAAAATCAACCGATTTTCAAAATTTTTGCATTTCTGTCAATGGTATTTATCATATTTTGAATCTACGTAAAAAAAAATAAAATACTTTCAGTTTTAATTTTTGACCCATTTTTTGACAAATTTTGCAAATTTACTACTAGCAAAAATGTCAAAAAAGTGAAAATTTTAAAATCGGAATTTTTGTGCCCAATCGATTTCTGGTATTAAAATGAGTACAAAAAACTTTACCACACTTGATTTTGACCCATATTTTAGAAAATATGACCACAATAGTGATAAATGGTCAAAATCATCGTTTTGAACAAATATTGATATCTTCCTTATCTCCGAGCAACCATAACTTTTCCACAACTTAGCCGATTTTCCTCATTTATGCATTTCTGGATACGGCTTTTATTATACTTTAAATCGGTATATAAGGTTTATTACATGTTTTGAAAAAATATGGCAAGGAAAGTGATAAATTGAAAAAAACGTGTTTTTGGTTTAAAAAAATTGAGACATTTGCAACTTTGAGAAGCCATAACTTAGCTAAAAATCAGCCGATTTTCAAAATTTATGCATTTCTATGAATAGTATTGATCATATTTTTATTGTACATCAAAAAATTGTTCATATTGTCAGTTTTAAAATTTGACTCATTATGTGACAATTTTTGCACATTAACTCCTACCAAAAATGCCAAAAAAGTGAAAATTATAAAATCGGAATTTCTTGTGCCCAATCGATTTCTGGTATTGAAATGAGTATAAAAAAACTTTACCACACTTGATTTTGACCCATATTTTAGAAAATATGACCACAATAGTGATAAATGGTCAAAATCATCGTTTTGAACAAATATTGATATCTTCCTTATCTCCGAGCAACCATAACTTTTCCACAACTTAGCCGATTTTCCTCATTTATGCATTTCTGGATACGGCTTTTATTATACTTTAAATCGGTATATAAGGTTTATTATATGTTTTGAAAAATATGGCAAGGAAAGTAATAAATTGAAAAAAACGTGTTTTTGGTTTAAAAAATTGAGACATTTGCAACTTTGAGAAGCCATAACTTAGCTAAAAATCAGCGGATTTTCAAAATTTATGCATTTCTATCAATAGTATTGATCATATTTTTATTGTACATCAAAAAATTGTTCATATTGTCAGTTTTAAAATTTGACTCATTTTTTGACAATTTTTGCACATTAACTCCTACCAAAAATGCCAAAAAAGTGAAAATTTTAAAATCGGAATTTTTTGTGCCCAATCGATTTCTGGTATTAAAATGAGTATGAAAAGACTTTACCACACTTGATTTTGACCCATATTTTAGAAAATATGGCCACAATAGTTATAAATGGACAAAATCACCGTTTTGACCAAATATTGATATCTTCCTCATCTCCGAGCAACCATAACTTTTCCACAACTTAGCCGATTTTCCTCATTTATGCATTTCTGGATACGGCTTTTATTATACTTTAAATTGGTATATAAGGTTTATTACATGTTTTGAAAAATATGGCAAGGAAAGTGATAAATTGAAAAAAACGTGTTTTTGGTTTAAAAAATTGAGACATTTGCAACTTTGAGAAGCCATAACTTAGTTAAAAATCAGCCGATTTTCAAAATTTATGCATTTCTATCAATAGTATTGATCATATTTTTATTGTACATCAAAAAATTTTTCATATTGTCAGTTTTAAAATTTGACTCATTATGTGACAATTTTTGCACATTTACTCCTACCAAAAATGCCAAAAAAGTGAAAATTATAAAATCGGAATTTGTTGTGCCCAATCGATTTCTGGTATTAAAATGAGTATAAAAAAACTTTACCACACTTGATTTTGACCCATATTTTAGAAAATATGACCACAATAGTGATAAATGGTCAAAATCATCGTTTTGAACAAATATTGATATCTTCCTTATCTCCGAGCAACCATAACTTTTCCACAACTTAGCCGATTTTCCTCATTTATGCATTTCTGGATACGGCTTTTATTATACTTTAAATCGGTATATAAGGTTTATTATATGTTTTGAAAAATATGGCAAGGAAAGTAATAAATTGAAAAAAACGTGTTTTTGGTTTAAAAAAATTGAGACATTTGCAACTTTGAGAAGCCATAACTTAGCTAAAAATCAGCGGATTTTCAAAATTTATGCATTTCTATCAATAGTATTGATCATATTTTTATTGTACATCAAAAAATTGTTCATATTGTCAGTTTTAAAATTTGACTCATTTTTTTGACAATTTTTGCACATTAACTCCTACCAAAAAAGTGAAAATTTTAAAATCTGAATTTTTGTGCCCAATCGATTTCTGGTATTAAAATGAGTATGAAAAAACTTTACCACACTTGATTTTGACCCATATTTTAGAAAATATGGCCACAATAGTTATAAATGGACAAAATCACCGTTTTGACCAAATATTGATATCTTCCTCATCTCCGAGCAACCATAACTTTTCCACAACTTAGCCGATTTTCCTCATTTATGCATTTCTGGATACGGCTTTTATTATACTTTAAATCGGTATATAAGGTTTATTACATGTTTTGAAAAATATGGCCAGGAAAATGATAAATTGAAAAAAAACGTGTTTTTGGTTTAAAAAACTGAGACATTTGCAACTTTGAGAAGCCATAACTTAGCTAAAAATCAACCGATTTTCAAAATTTTTTGCATTTCTGTCAATGGTATTTATCATATTTTGAATCTACGTCAAAAAAATTAAAATACTTTCAGTTTTAATTTTTGACCCATTTTTTGACAAATTTTGCAAATTTACTACTAGCAAAAATGTCAAAAAAGTGAAAATTTTAAAATCGGAATTTTTTGTGCCCAATCGATTTCTGGTATTAAAATGAGTACAAAAAACTTTACCACACTTGATTTTGACCCATATTTTAGAAAATATGACCACAATAGTGATAAATGGTCAAAATCATCGTTTTGAACAAATATTGATATCTTCCTTATCTCCGAGCAACCATAACTTTTCCACAACTTAGCCGATTTTCCTCATTTATGCATTTCTGGATACGGCTTTTATTATACTTTAAATCGGTATATAAGGTTTATTACATGTTTTGAAAAATATGGCAAGGAAAGTGAAAAATTGAAAAAAACGTGTTTTTGGTTTAAAAAATTGAGACATTTGCAACTTTGAGAAGCCATAACTTAGCTAAAAATCAGCGGATTTTCAAAATTTATGCATTTCTATCAATAGTATTGATCATATTTTTATTGTACATCAAAAAATTGTTCATATTGTCAGTTTTAAAATTTGACTCATTTTTTGACAATTTTTGCACATTAACTCCTACCAAAAATGCCAAAAAAGTGAAAATTTTAAAATCGGAATTTTTTGTGCCCAATCGATTTCTGGTATTAAAATGAGTATGAAAAAACTTTACCACACTTGATTTTGACCCATATTTTAGAAAATATGGCCACAATATGGACAAAATCACCGTTTTGAACAAATATTGATATCTTCCTCATCTCCGAGCAACCATAACTTTTCCACAACTTAGCCGATTTTCCTCATTTATGCATTTCTGGATACGGCTTTTATTATACTTTAAATCGGTATATAAGGTTTATTACATGTTTTGAAAAATAAGGCAAGGAAAGTGATAAATTGAAAAAAACGTGTTTTTGGTTTAAAAAATTGAGACAATTGCAACTTTGAGAAGCCATAACTTAGCTAAAAATCAACCGATTTTCAAAATTTTTGCATTTCTGTCAATGGTATTTATCATATTTTGAATCTACGTCAAAAAATTAAAATACTTTCAGTTTCAATTTTTGATCCATTTTTTGACAAATTTTGCAAATTTACTACTAGCAAATATGTCAAAAAAGTGAAAATTTTAAAATCGGAATTTTTTGCGCCCAAACGATTTCTGGTATTAAAATGAGTATAAAAAACTTTACCACACTTGATTTTGACCCATATTTTAGAAAACATGACCACAATAGTGATAAATGGTCAAAATCATCGTTTTGAAAACATATTGATATCTTCCTCATCTCCGAGGAACCATAACTTTTCCACAACTTAGCCGATTTTCCTCATTTATGCATTTCTGGATACGGCTTTTATTATACTTTAAATCGGTATATAAGGTTTATTAAATGTTTTGGAAAATATGGCAAGGAAAGTGAAAAATTAAAAAAAACGTGTTATTTTGTTTAAAAATTTGAGACTTTTGCAACTTTGAGTAGCCATAACTTAGCTAAAAATCAGCCGATTTTCAAAATTTATGCATTTCTATCAATAGTATTGATCATATTTTTATTGTACATCAAAAAATTGTTCATATTGTCAGTTTTAAAATTTGACTCATTTTTTTTGACAATTTTTGCACATTAACTCCTACCAAAAATGCCAAAAAAGGTGAAAATTTTAAATTCGGAATTTTTTGTGCCCAATCGATTTCTGGTATTAAAATGAGTACAAAAAAACTTTACCACACTTGATTTTGACCCATATTTTAGAAAATATGGCCACAATAGTTATAAATGGTCAAAATTATCGTTTTGAAAACATATTGATATCTTCCTCATCTCCGAGGAACCATAACTTTTCCACAACTTAGCCGATTTTCCTCATTTATGCATTTCTGGATACGGCTTTTATTATACTTTAAATCGGTATATAAGGTTTATTACATGTTTTGAAAAATATGGCAAGGAAAGTGAAAAATTGAAAAAACGTGTTATTTTGTTTAAAAAATTGAGACTTTTGCAACTTTGAGAAGCCATAACTTAGCTAAAAATCAGCCGATTTTCAAAATTTATGCATTTCTATCAATAGTATTGATCATATTTTTATTGTACATCAAAAAATTGTTCATATTGTCAGTTTTAAAATTTGACTCATTATGTGACAATTTTTGCACATTAACTCCTACCAAAAATGCCAAAAAAGTGAAAATTATAAAATCGGAATTTCTTGTGCCTTATCGATTTCTGGTATTAAAATGAGTATAAAAAAACTTTACCACACTTGATTTTGACCCATATTTTAGAAAATATGACCACAAAAGTGATAAATGGTCAAAATCATCGTTTTGAACAAATATTGATATCTTCCTTATCTCCGAGCAACCATAACTTTTCCACAACTTAGCCGATTTTCCTCATTTATGCATTTCTGGATACGGCTTTTATTATACTTTAAATCGGTATATAAGGTTTATTACATGTTTTGAAAAATATGGCAAGGAAAGTAATAAATTGAAAAAAACGTGTTTTTGGTTTAAAAAATTGAGACATTTGCAACTTTGAGAAGCCATAACTTAGCTAAAAATCAGCGGATTTTCAAAATTTATGCATTTCTATCAATAGTATTGATCATATTTTTATTGTACATCAAAAAATTGTTCATATTGTCAGTTTTAAAATTTGACTCATTTTTTGACAATTTTTGCACATTAACTCCTACCAAAAATGCCAAAAAAGTGAAAATTTTAAAATCGGAATTTTTTGTGCCCAATCGATTTCTGGTATTAAAATGAGTATGAAAAAACTTTACCACACTTGATTTTGACCCATATTTTAGAAAATATGGCCACAATAGTTATAAATGGACAAAATCACCGTTTTGAACAAATATTGATATCTGCCTCATCTCCGAGCAACCATAACTTTTCCACAACTTAGCCGATTTTCCTCATTTATGCATTTCTGGATACGGCTTTTATTATACTTTAAATCGGTATATAAGGTTTATTACATGTTTTGAAAAATATGGCAAGGAAAGTGATAAATTGAAAAAAACGTGTTTTTGGTTTAAAAAAATTGAGACAATTGCAACTTTGAGAAGCCATAACTTAGCTAAAAATCAACCGATTTTCAAAATTTTTGCATTTCTGTCAATGGTATTTATCATATTTTGAATCTACGTCAAAAAAATTAAAATACTTTCAGTTTCAATTTTTGATCCATTTTTTGACAAATTTTGCAAATTTACTACTAGCAAATATGTCAAAAAAGTGAAAATTTTAAAATCGGAATTTTTTGCGCCCAAACGATTTCTGGTATTAAAATGAGTATAAAAAACTTTACCACACTTGATTTTGACCCATATTTTAGAAAACATGACCACAATAGTGATAAATGGTCAAAATCATCGTTTTGAAAACATATTGATATCTTCCTCATCTCCGAGGAACCATAACTTTTCCACAACTTAGCCGATTTTCCTCATTTATGCATTTCTGGATACGGCTTTTATTATACTTTAAATCGGTATATAAGGTTTATTACATGTTTTGAAAAATATGGCAAGGAAAGTAATAAATTGAAAAAACGTGTTTTTGGTTTAAAAAATTGAGACATTTGCAACTTTGAGAAGCCATAACTTAGCTAAAAATCAGCGGATTTTCAAAATTTTTGCATTTCTATCAATAGTATTGATCATATTTTTATTGTACATCAAAAAATTGTTCATATTGTCAGTTTTAAAATTTGACTCATTTTTTGACAATTTTTGCACATTAACTCCTACCAAAAATGCCAAAAAAGTGAAAATTTTAAAATCGGAATTTTTGTGCCCAATCGATTTCTGGTATTAAAATGAGTATGAAAAAACTTTACCACACTTGATTTTGACCCATATTTTAGAAAATATGGCCACAATAGTTATAAATGGACAAAATCACCGTTTTGAACAAATATTGATATCTGCCTCATCTCCGAGCAACCATAACTTTTCCACAACTTAGCCGATTTTCCTCATTTATGCATTTCTGGATACGGCTTTTATTATACTTTAAATCGGTATATAAGGTTTATAACATGTTTTGAAAAATATGGCAAGGAAAGTGATAAATTGAAAAAAACGTGTTTTTGGTTTAAAAAATTGAGACATTTGCAACTTTGAGAAGCCATAACTTAGCTAAAAATCAACCGATTTTCAAAATTTTTGCATTTCTGTCAATGGTATTTATCATATTTTGAATCTACGTCAAAAAAATTAAAATACTTTCAGTTTCAATTTTTGATCCATTTTTTGACAAATTTTGCAAATTTACTACTAGCAAATATGTCAAAAAAGTGAAAATTTTAAAATCGGAATTTTTTGCGCCCAAACGATTTCTGGTATTAAAATGAGTATAAAAAACTTTACCACACTTGATTTTGACCCATATTTTAGAAAATATGACCACAATAGTGATAAATGGTCAAAATCATCGTTTTGAACAAATATTGATATATTCCTCATCTCCGAGCAACCATAACTTTTCCACAACTTAGCCGATTTTCCTCATTTATGCATTTCTGGATACGGCTTTTATTATACTTTAAATCGGTATATAAGGTTTATTACATGTTTTGAAAAATATGGCAAGAAAAGTGAAAAATTGAAAAAACGTGTTATATTGTTTAAAAAATTGAGACTTTTGCAACTTTCAGAAGCCATAACTTAGCTAAAAATCAGCCGATTTTCAAAATTTATGCATTTCTATCAATAGTATTGATCATATTTTTGTTGTACATCAAAAAATTGTTTATATTGTCAGTTTTAAAATTTGACTCATTTTTTGACAATTTTTGCACATTAACTCCTACCAAAAATGCCAAAAAAGTGAAAATTTTAAAATCGGAATTTTTTGTGCCCAATCGATTTCTGGTATTAAAATGAGTACAAAAACTTTACCACACTTGATTTTGACCCATATTTTAGAAAATATGACCACAATAGTGATAAATGGTCAAAATCATCGTTTTGAACAAATATTGATATCTTCCTTATCTCCGAGCAACCATAACTTTTCCACAACTTAGCCGATTTTCCTCATTTATGCATTTCTGGATACGGCTTTTATTATACTTTAAATCGGTATATAAGGTTTATTACATCTTTTGAAAAATATGGCAAGGAAAGTAATAAATTGAAAAAAACGTGTTTTTGGTTTAAAAAATTGAGACATTTGCAACTTTGAGAAGCCATAACTTAGCTAAAAATCAGCGGATTTTCAAAATTTATGCATTTCTATCAATAGTATTGATCATATTTTTGTTGTACATCAAAAAATTGTTCATATTGTCAGTTTTAAAATTTGACTCATTTTTTGACAATTTTTGCACATTAACTCCTACCAAAAATGCCAAAAAAGTGAAAATTTTAAAATCGTAATTTTTTGTGCCTTATCGATTTCTGGTATTAAAATGAGTATAAAAAAACTTTACCACACTTGATATTGACCCATATTTTAGAAAATTTGGCCACAATAGTTATAAATGGACAAAATCATCTTTTTGAACAAAAATTGATATCTTCCCCATCTTTGAGAAACCATAACTTATCAACAACTTAGCCGATTTTCCTCATTTATGCAATTCTGGGTACGGCTTTTTTTATATTTTAAATCGGTATATAAGGTTTATTACATGTTTTGAAAAATATGGCCAGGAAAATGATAAATTTAAAAAAACGTGTTTTTGGTTTAAAAACTGAGACATTTGCAACTTTGAGAAGCCATAACTTAGCTAAAAATCAACCGATTTTCAAAATTTTTGCATTTCTGTCAATGGTATTTATCATATTTTGAATCTACGTCAAAAAAATTAAAATACTTTCAGTTTTAATTTTTGACCCATTTTTTGACAAATTTTGCAAATTTACTACTAGCAAAAATGTCAAAAAAGTGAAAATTTTAAAATCGGAATTTTTTGTGCATTATCGATTTCTGGTATTAAAATGAGTACAAAAAACTTTACCACACTTGATTTTGACCCATATTTTAGAAAATATGACCACAATAGTGATAAATGGTCAAAATCATCGTTTTGAACAAATATTGATATCTTCCTTATCTCCGAGCAACCATAACTTTTCCACAACTTAGCCGATTTTCCTCATTTATGCATTTCTGGATACGGCTTTTATTATACTTTAAATCGGTATATAAGGTTTATTAAATGTTTTGAAAAATATGGCAAGGAAAGTAATAAATTGAAAAAAACGTGTTTTTGGTTTAAAAAATTGAGACATTTGCAACTTTGAGAAGCCATAACTTAGCTAAAAATCAGCCGATTTTCAAAATTTATGCATTTCTATCAATAGTATTGATCATATTTTTATTGTACATCAAAAAATTGTTCATATTGTCAGTTTTAAAATTTGACTCATTTTTTGACAATTTTTGCACATTAACTCCTACCAAAAATGCCAAAAAAGTGAAAATTTTAAAATCGGAATTTTTTGTGCCCAATCGATTTCTGGTATTAAAATGAGTATGAAAAAACTTTACCACACTTGATTTTGACCCATATTTTAGAAAATATGGCCACAATAGTTATAAATGGACAAAATCACCGTTTTGAACAAATATTGATATCTTCGTCATCTCCGAGCAACCATAACTTTTCCACAACTTAGCCGATTTTCCTCATTTATGCATTTCTGGATACGGCTTTTATTATACTTTAAATCGGTATATAAGGTTTATTACATGTTTTGAAAAATATGGCAAGGAAAGTGATAAATTGAAAAAACGTGTTTTTGGTTTTAAAAATTGAGACATTTGCAACTTTGAGAAGCCATAACTTAGCTAAAAATCAACCGATTTTCAAAATTTTTGCATTTCTGTCAATGGTATTTATCATATTTTGAATCTACGTCAAAAAAATTAAAATACTTTCAGTTTCAATTTTTGATCCATTTTTTGACAAATTTTGCAAATTTACTACTAGCAAATATGTCAAAAAGTGAAAATTTTAAAATCGGAATTTTTTGCGCCCAAACGATTCCTTGTATTAAAATGAGTACAAAAAACTTTACCACACTTGATTTTGACCCATATTTTAGAAAATTGAGACTTTTGCAACTTTCAGAAGCCATAACTTAGCTAAAAATCAGCCGATTTTCAAAATTTATGCATTTCTATCAATAGTATTGATCATATTTTTGTTGTACATCAAAAAATTGTTCATATTGTCAGTTTTAAAATTTGACTCATTTTTTGACAATTTTTGCACATTAACTCCTACCAAAAATGCCAAAAAAGTGAAAATTTTAAAATCGTAATTTTTTGTGCCTTATCGATTTCTGGTATTAAAATGAGTATAAAAAAACTTTACCACACTTGATATTGACCCATATTTTAGAAAATATGGCCACAATAGTTATAAATGGACAAAATCATCTTTTTGAACAAAAATTGATATCTTCCCCATCTTTGAGAAACCATAACTTATCAACAACTTAGCCGATTTTCCTCATTTATGCAATTCTGGGTACGGCTTTTTTATATTTTAAATCGGTATATAAGGTTTATTACATGTTTTGAAAAATATGGCCAGGAAATGATAAATTGAAAAAAAACGTGTTTTTGGTTTAAAAACTGAGACATTTGCAACTTTGAGAAGCCATAACTTAGCTAAAAATCAACCGATTTTCAAAATTTTTGCATTTCTGTCAATGGTATTTATCATACGTCAAAAAAATTAAAATACTTTCAGTTTTAATTTTTGACCCATTTTTTGACAAATTTTGCAAATTTACTACTAGCAAAAATGTCAAAAAAGTGAAAATTTTAAAATCGGAATTTTTGTGCCCAATCGATTTCTGGTATTAAAATGAGTACAAAAACTTTACCACACTTGATTTTGACCCATATTTTAGAAAATATGACCACAATAGTGATAAATGGTCAAAATCATCGTTTTGAACAAATATTGATATCTTCCTTATCTCCGAGCAACCATAACTTTTCCACAACTTAGCCGATTTTCCTCATTTATGCATTTCTGGATACGGCTTTTATTATACTTTAAATCGGTATATAAGGTTTATTACATGTTTTGAAAAATATGGCAAGGAAAGTAATCAATTGAAAAAAACGTGTTTTTGGTTTAAAAAATTGAGACATTTGCAACTTTGAGAAGCCATAACTTAGCTAAAAATCAGCGGATTTTCAAAATTTATGCATTTCTATCAATAGTATTGATCATATTTTTATTGTACGTCAAAAAATTGTTCATATTGTCAGTTTTAAAATTTGACTCATTTTTTGACAATTTTTGCACATTAACTCCTACCAAAAATGCCAAAAAAGTGAAAATTTTAAAATCGGAATTTTTTGTGCCCAATCGATTTCTGGTATTAAAATGAGTATGAAAAAACTTTACCACACTTGATTTTGACCCATATTTTAGAAAATATGGCCACAATAGTTATAAATGGACAAAATCACCGTTTTGAACAAATATTGATATCTTCCTCATCTCCGAGCAACCATAACTTTTCCACAACTTAGCCGATTTTCCTCATTTATGCATTTCTGGATACGGCTTTTATTATACTTTAAATCGGTATATAAGGTTTATTACATGTTTTGAAAAATATGGCAAGGAAAGTGATAAATTGAAAAAAACGTGTTTTTGGTTTAAAAAATTGAGACATTTGCAACTTTGAGAAGCCATAACTTAGCTAAAAATCAACCGATTTTCAAAATATTTGCATTTCTGTCAATGGTATTTATCATATTTTGAATCTACGTCAAAAAAATTAAAATACTTTCAGTTTCAATTTTTGATCCATTTTTTGACAAATTTTGCAAATTTACTACAAGCAAATATGTCAAAAAGTGAAAATTTTAAAATCGGAATTTTTTGTGCCCAATCGATTTCTGGTATTAAAATGAGTACAAAAAACTTTACCACACTTGATTTTGACCCATATTTTAGAAAATATGACCACAATAGTGATAAATGGTCAAAATCATCGTTTTGAACATATATTGATATCTTCCTTATCTCCGAGCAACCATAACTTTTCCACAACTTAGCCGATTTTCCTCATTTATGCATTTCTGGATACGGCTTTTATTATACTTTAAATCGGTATATAAGGTTTATTACATGTTTTGAAAAATATGGCAAGGAAAGTAATAAATTGAAAAAAACGTGTTTTTGGTTTAAAAAATTGAGACATTTGCAACTTTGAGAAGCCATAACTTAGCTAAAAATCAGCGGATTTTCAAAATTTATGCATTTCTATCAATAGTATTGATCATATTTTTATTGTACATCAAAAAATTGTTCATATTGTCAGTTTTAAAATTTGACTCATTTTTTGACAATTTTTACACATTAACTCCTACCAAAAATGCCAAAAAAGTGAAAATTTTAAAATTGGAATTTTTTGTGCCCAATCGATTTCTGGTATTAAAATGAGTATAAAAAAACTTTACCACACTTGATTTTGACCCATATTTTAGAAAATATGACCACAATAGTGATAAATGGTCAAAATCATCGTTTTGAACAAAAATTGATATCTTCCCCATCTTTGAGAAACCATAACTTATCAACAACTTAGCCGATTTTCCTCATTTATGCAATTCTGGGTACGGCTTTTATTATATTTTAAATCGGTATATAAGGTTTATTACATGTTTTGAAAAATATGGCCAGGAAAATGATAAATTGAAAAAAACGTGTTTTTGGTTTAAAAAACTGAGACATTTGCAACTTTGAGAAGCCATAACTTAGCTAAAAATCAACCGATTTTCAAAATTTTTGCATTTCTGTCAATGGTATTTATCATATTTTGAATCTACGTCAAAAAAATTAAAATACTTTCAGTTTTAATTTTTGACCCATTTTTTGACAAATTTTGCAAATTTACACTAGCAAAAATGTCAAAAAAGTGAAAATTTTAAAATCGGAATTTTTTGTGCCCAATCGATTTCTGGTATTAAAATGAGTACAAAAAACTTTACCACACTTGATTTTGACCCATATTTTAGAAAATATGACCACAATAGTGATAAATGGTCAAAATCATCGTTTTGAACAAATATTGATATCTTCCTTATCTCCGAGCAACCATAACTTTTCCACAACTTAGCCGATTTTCCTCATTTATGCATTTCTGGATACGGCTTTTATTATACTTTAAATCGGTATATAAGGTTTATTACATGTTTTGAAAAATATGGCAAGAAAAGTGAAAAATTGAAAAAACGTGTTATTTTGTTTAAAAATTTGAGACTTTTGCAACTTTCAGAAGCCATAACTTAGCTAAAAATCAACCGATTTTCAAAATTTTTGCATTTCTGTCAATGGTATTTATCATATTTTGAATCTACGTCAAAAAAATTAAAATACTTTCAGTTTTAATTTTTGACCCATTTTTGACAAATTTTGCAAATTTACTACTAGCAAAAATGTCAAAAAAGTGAAAATTTTAAAATCGGAATTTTTTGTGCCCAATCGATTTCTGGTATTAAAATGAGTATAAAAAAAAACTTTACCACACTTGATTTTGACCCATATTTTAGAAAATATGACCACAATAGTGATAATGGTAAAATCATCGTTTTGAACAAATATTGATATCTTCCTCATCTCCGAGCAACCATAACTTTTCCACAACTTAGCCGATTTTCCTCATTTATGCATTTCTGGATACGGCTTTTTTTATATTTTAAATCGGTATATAAGGTTTATTACATGTTTTGAAAAATATGGCCAGGAAAGTGATAAATTAAAAAAAAACGTGTTTTTGGTTTAAAAAACTGAGACATTTGCAACTTTGAGAAGCCATAACTTAGCTAAAAATCAACCGATTTTCAAAATTTTTGCATTTCTGTCAATGGTATTTATCATATTTTGAATCTACGTCAAAAAAATTAAAATACTTTCAGTTTCAATTTTTGACCCATTTTTTGACAAATTTTGCAAATTTACTACTAGCAAAAATGTCAAAAAAGTGAAAATTTTAAAATCGGAATTTTTTGTGCCCAGTCGATTTCTGGTATTAAAATGAGTATAAAAAACTTTACCACACTTGATTTTGACCCATATTTTAGAAAATATGACCACAATAGTGATAAATGGTCAAAATCATCGTTTTGAACAAACATTGATATCTTCCTCATCTCCGAGCAACCATAACTTTTCCACAACTTAGCCGATTTTCCTCATTTATGCATTTCTGGATACGGCTTTTATTATACTTTAAATCGGTATATAAGGTTTATTAAATGTTTTGCAAAATATGGCAAGGAAAGTGAAATATTGAAAAAACGTGTTATTTTGTTTAAAAATTTGAGACTTTTGCAACTTTGAGAAGCCATAACTTAGCTAAAAATCAGCCGATTTTCAAAATTTATGCATTTCTATCAATAGTATTGATCATATTTTTATTGTACATCAAAAAATTGTTCATATTGTCACTTTTAAAATTTGACCCATTTTTTGACAATTTTTGCAAATTTACTCCTACCAAAAATGCCAAAAAGGAAAAATTTTAAAATCGGAATTTTTTGGTGCCTTATCGATTTCTGGTATTAAAATGAGTATAAAAAACTTTACCACACTTGATTTTGACCCATATTTTAGAAAATATGGCCACAATAGTTATAAATGGACAAAATAATCGTTTTGAACAAAAATTGATATCTTCCCCATCTTTGAGAAACCATAACTTATCAACAACTTAGCCGATTTTCCTCATTTATGCATTTCTGGATACGGGCTTTTTTTATATTTTAAATCGGTATATAAGGTTTATTACATGTTTTGAAGAATATGGCCAGGAAAGTGATAAATTGAAAAAAAACGTGTTTTTGGTTTAAAAAACTGAGACATTTGCAACTTTAAGAAGCCATAACTTAGCTAAAAATCAACCGATTTTCAAAATTTTTGCATTTCTGTCAATGGTATTTATCATATTTTGAATCTACGTCAAAAAATTAAATACTTTCAGTTTCAATTTTTGACCCATTTTTTGACAAATTTTGCAAATTTACTACTAGCAAAAATGTCAAAAAAGTGAAAATTTTAAAATCGGAATTTTTGTGCATATCGATTTCTGGTATTAAATGAGTATAAAAACTTTACCACACTTGATTTTGACCCATATTTTAGAAAATATGACCACAATAGTGATAAATGGTCAAAATCATCGTTTTGAACAAACATTGATATCTTCCTCATCTCCGAGCAACCATAACTTTTCCACAACACCTATTTTTTTCCATTTATGCATCTTTTTTTCCTATTTATGGATTCGGCTTTTATTATACTTTAAATCGGTATATAAGGTTTATTAAATGTTTTGAAAAATATGGCAAGGAAAGTGAAATATTGAAAAACGTGTTATTTTGTTTAAAAATTTGAGACTTTTCCAACTTGAGAAGCCATAACTTAGCTAAAAAATCAGCCGATTTTCAAAATTTATGCATTTCTATCAATAGTATTGATCATATTTTTATTGGACATCAAAAATTGTTCATATTGTCACTTTTAAAATTTGACTCATTTTTTTGACAATTTTTGCACATTAACCCCTACCAAAAATGCCAAAAAGTGAAAATTTTAAAATCGGAATTTTTTGTGCCTTATCGATTTCTGGTTTTAAAATGAGTATAAAAAAACTTACCACAATAGTTATAAATGGACAAAATCATCGTTTTGAACAAAATTGATATCTTCCCCATCTTTGAGAAAACCATAACTTATCAACAACTTAGCCGATTTTCCTCATTTATGCATTTCTGGATACGGCTTTTTTTATACTTTAAATCGGTATATAAAGTTTATTACATGTTTTGAAAAATATGGCCAGAAAGTGATAAATTGAAAAAACGTGTTTTTGGTTTAAAAACTGGAGACATTTTCAACTTTGAGAAGCCATAACTTAGCTAAAAATCAACCGATTTTAAAATTTTTGCATTTCTGTCAATGGTATTTATCATATTTTGAATCTACGTCAAAAAATTAAAATACTTTCAGTTTCCATTTTGATCCATTTTTGACAAATTTTGCAAATTTACTACTAGCAAAAATGTCAAAAAGTGAAAATTTGAAAACGGAATTTTTGTGCCCAATCGATTTCTGGTATTAAAATGAGCAAAAAACGTTTTGAACAAAAATTGATATCTTCCCCATCTTTGAGAAACCATAACTTATCAACAACTTAGCCGATTTTCCTCATTTATGCATTTCTGGATACGGATTTTTATTATACTTTAAATGGTATAAAAGTTTGATATATGTTTTGAAAAATATGGCCAGGAAAGTGATAAATTGAAAAAAAACGTGTTTTTGGTTTAAAACTGAGACCTTTGCAACTTTGAGAAGCCATAACTTAGCTAAAATCAACCGATTTTTCAAAATTTTTGCATTTCTGTCAATGGTATTTATCATATTTTGAATCTACGTCAAAAAATTAAAATACTTTCAGTTTCAATTTTGACCCATTTTTTGACAAATTTTGCAATTTTCTACTACCAAAAATGCCAAAAAAGGAAAAATTTAAAATCGGAATTTTTTGGGCCTTATCGATTTCTGTTTTATTAAAATGAGTATAAAAAACTTTACCACACTTGATTTTGACCCATATTTTAGAAAATATAGCCAAATAGTTATAAATGGACAAAATCATCGTTTTGAACAAAAATTGATATCTTCCCCATCTTTTGAGAAACCATAACTTATCAACAACTTAGCCGATTTCCTCATTTATGCATTTCTGGATACGGCTTTTTTATATTTTAAATCGGTATATAAGGTTTATTACATGTTTTGAAAAATATGGCCAGAAAGTGATAAATTGAAAAAAAACGTGTTTTTGGTTTAAAAAACTGAGACATTTTCAACTTTGAGAAGCCATAACTTAGCTAAAAATCAACCGATTTTCAAAATTTTTGCATTTCTGTCAATGGTATTATTTATTTTGAATCCACGTCAAAAAAAAAAATAACTTTCAGTTTCACTTTGACCCATTTTTTGAAAAATTTTGCAAATTTACTACTAGCAAAATGTCAAAAAAGTGAAAATTTTAAAATCGGAATTTTTTGTGCATTATCGATTTCTTTTTATTAAAATCAGTATAAAAAACTTTACCACACTTGATTTTGACCCTTATTTTAGAAA
>JAECWN010000259.1:0-121531 GCA_018150725.1 Drosophila quadrilineata | reverse complement strand
TTTGTAAAAGTACATTTCTAGCATCTCAATATATATAAATCACTTTACCGAAGTCGATTTGAATCAATATTTTAGAAAATATGGCCTAATGGAAATGAGAATGGATTTAAGCAAAATTCGAAACCACAACCCAAACTCTGAAAAAAAGGTTGAAACAACTTTTTGTAAAAAGTAAATTTCTTGCATCTCAATATATATAAATCACTTTACCGAAGTCAATTTGAATCAATATTTTAGAAAATATGTCAAAAGGTGAAAAATGAAAAAGGTTTTTAATATTAAGCAAAATTCTTTGGAAACTTAAATAACTCATAACTCTTTCAAAAATGGTTCAATTGCAACTTTATTTGTAAAAGTACATTTCTGGCATAACCCATAATAACTCTTTCAAAAGTTTTATTTATATTTTTTATAAAAGTACATTTCTTCCTTTTAATATATATAAATCACCTTTCCGAAGTCGATTTGAATCAATATTTTAGAAAATATGGCCAAAGAGATGAAAAAATTAAAAAAATTGGCATTTTTAAAAAAGCAAAATTCTTTGGAAACTTTAATAACCCATAACTCTCTCAAAAAAGGTTCAACTGCAACTTAATTTGAAAAGTAAATTTCTGGTATCTGAATATATATAAATCACTTTACCGAAGTCGATTTGAATCAATATTTTAGAAAATATGGCCTAAAAGGTGAAAAAATTAAAAAAATTGGCATTTTTAATAAAGCTAAATTCTTTGGAAACTTTATTAACCCATAACTCTTTCAAAATAGGTTCAATTGCAACTTTTTTATAAAAGTACATTTCTGGCATCCGAATATATATAAATCACTTTACTGAAGTCGATTTGAATCAATATTTTAGAAAATATGTCCAAAAAGGTGAAAAATGAAAAAAATTGGCATTTTTTAAAAAGAAAAATTCTTTGGAATCTTAAATAACCCATAACTCTCTCAAAAAAGGTTCAACTGCAACTTAATTTGAAAAGTAAGTTTCTGGCATCTGAATATATATAAATCACTTTACCGAAGTCGATTTGAATCAATATTTTAGAAAATATGGTCTAAAAGGTGAAAAAATTAAAAAAATTGGCATTTTTAAAAAAGCAAAATTCTTTGGAAACTTTAATACCCCATAACTCTTTCAAAAAAGGTTTAACTGCAACTTAATTTGAAAAGTAAATTTCTTGCATCTCAATATATATAAATCACTTTACCGAAGTCGATTTGAATCAATATTTTAGAAAATATGGCCTAAAAGGTGGAAAAATTATAAAAATTGGCATTTTTAAAAAAGCAAAATTCTTTGGAAACTTTAATAACCCATAACTCTTTCAAAAAAGGTTCAATTGCAACTTTATTTGTAAAAGTACATTTCTGGCATCTCCATATATATAAATCACTTTACCGAAGTCGATTTGAATCAATATTTTAGAAAATATGGCCTAAAAGGTGAAAAAATTATAAAAATTGGCATTTTTAAAAAAGCAAAATTCTTCGGAAACCTTAATAACCCATAACTCTTTCAAAATAGGTTCAAATGCAACTTTTTTATAAAAGTAAATTTCTTGCATCTCAATATATATAAATCACTTTACCGAAGTCGATTTGAATTAATATTTTAGAAAATATGTCAAAAAAGGTGAAAAATGAAAAAAATTGGCATTTTTAATAAAGCAAAATTCTTTGGAAACTTAAATAACCCATAACTCTTTCAAAAATGGTTCAAATGCAACTTTATTTGTAAAAGTACATTTCTGGCATCTCAATATATATAAATCACTTTACCGAAGTCGATTTAAATCAATATTATAGAAAATATGTCCAAAAAGGTGAAAAATGAAAAAAATTGGTATTTTAAAAAAAGCAAAGTTCTTTGGAAACTTTAATAACCCATAACTCTTTCAAAAAAGGTTTAACTGCAATTTAATTTGAAAAGTAAATTTCTTGCATCTCAATATATATAAATCACTTTACCGAAGTCGATTTGAATCAATATTTTAGAAAATATGGCCTAAAAGGTGGAAAAATTATAAAATTGGCATTTTTAAAAAAGCAAAATTCTTTGGAAACTTTAATAACCCATAGCTCTTTCAAAAAAGGTTTAACTGCAACTTAATTTAAAAAGTAATTTTCTTGCATCTCAATATATATAAATCACTTTACCGAAGTCGATTTGAATCAATATTATAGAAAATATGTCCAAAAAGGTGAAAAATGAAAAAAATTGGTATTTTAAAAAAAGCAAAGTTCTTTGGAAACTTTAATAACCCATAACTCTTTCAAAAAAGGTTTAACTGCAATTTAATTTGAAAAGTAAATTTCTTGCATCTCAATATATATAAATCACTTTACCGAAGTCGATTTGAATCAATATTTTAGAAAATATGGCCTAAAAGGTGGAAAAATTATAAAAATTGGCATTTTTAAAAAAGCAAAATTCTTTGGAAACTTTAATAACCCATAACTCTTTCAAAAAAGGTTTAACTGCAACTTAATTTAAAAAGTAATTTTCTTGCATCTCAATATATATAAATCACTTTACCGAAGTCGATTTGAATCAATATTTTAGGAAATATGGCCAAGATGATGAAAAAGTTAAAAAAATTGGCATTTTTAAAAAAGCAAAATTCTTTGGAAACTTTAATAACCCATAACTCTTTCAAAAAAGGTTCAATTGCAACTTTATTTGTAAAAGTACATTTCTGGCATCTCAATATATATAAATCACTTTACCGAAGTCGATTTGAATCAATATTTTAGAAAATATGGCCTAAAAGGTGAAAAAATTATAAAAATTGGCATTTTTGAAAAAGCAAAATTCTTCGGAAACCTTAATAACCCATAACTCTTTCAAAATAGGTTCAAATGCAACTTTTTATAAAAGTAAATTTCTTGCATCTCTATATATATAAATCACTTTACCGAAGTCAATTTGAATCAATATTTTAGAAAATATGGTCTAAAAGGTGAAAAAATGAAAAAAATTGGCATTTTTAAAAAAGCAAAATTCTTTGGAAACTTTAATAACCCATAACTCTTTCAAAAAAGGTTCAATTGCAACTTTATTTGTAAAAGTACATTTCTGGCATCTCAATATATATAAATCACTTTACCGAAGTCGATTTGAATCAATATTTTAGAAAATATGGCCTAAAAGGTGAAAAAATTAAAAAATTGGCATTTTTAAAAAAGCAAAATTCTTCGGAAACCTTAATAACCCATAACTCTTTCAAAATAGGTTCAAATGCAACTTTTTATAAAAGAAAATTTCTTGCATCTCTATATATATAAATCACTTTACCAAAGTCAATTTGAATCAATATTTTAGAAAATATGTCAAAAAAGGTGAAAAATGAAAAAAAATTGGCATTTTTAATAAAGCAAAATTCTTTGGAAACTTAAATAACCCATAACTCTTTCAAAAATGGTTCAATTGCAACTTTATTTGTAAAAGTACATTTCTGGCATAATATATAAACCAACCCATAACTCTCTTTCAAAATAGGTTCAATTGCAACTTTTTATAAAAAGTACATTTCTGGCATCTGAATATATATAAATCACTTTACCGAAGTCGATTTGAATCAATATTTTAGAAAATATGGCCAAAGAGATGAAAAAATTAAAAAAATTGGCATTTTTAAAAAAGCAAAATTCTTTGGAAACTTTAATAACCCATAACTCTTTCAAAAGGTTCAATTGCAACTTTATTTAAAAGTACATTTCTGGCATCTCAATATATATAAATCACTTTACCGAAGTCGATTTGAATCAATATTTTAGAAAATATGGCCTAAAAGGTGAAAAAAATTAAAAAAATTGGCATTTTTAAAAAAGCAAAATTCTTCGGAAACTTTAATAACCCATAACTCTTTCAAAAAAGGTTCAAATGCAACTTTTCTATAAAAGTAAATTTCTTGCATCTCAATATATATAAATCACTTTACCGAAGTCGATTTGAATCAATATTTTAGAAAATATGTCAAAAAAGGTGAAAAATGAAAAAAAATTGGCATTTTTAAAAAGCAAAATTCTTTGGAAACTTAAATAACCCATAACTCTTTCAAAAATGGTTCAATTGCAACTTTATTTGTAAAAGTACATTTCTGGCATCTCAATATATATAAATCACTTTACCGAAGTCGATTTGAATCAATATTTTAGAAAATATGGTCTTAAAGGTGAAAACATGAAAAAAATTGGCAATTTTAAAAAAGCAAAATTCTTTGGAAACTTTAATAACCCATAACTCTTTCAAAAAAGGTTTAACTGCAACTTAATTTGAAAAGTAAATTTCTTGCATCTCAATATATATAAATCACTTTACCGAAGTCGATTTGAATCAATATTTTAGAAAATATGGCCTAAAAGGTGAAAAAATTATAAAAATTGGCATTTTTAAAAAAGCAAAATTCTTTGGAAACTTTAATAACCCATAACTCTTTCAAAAAAGGTTTAACTGCAACTTAATTTGAAAAGTAATTTTCTTGCATCTCAATATATATAAATCACTTTACCGAAGTCGATTTGAATCAATATTTTAGAAAATATGGCCAAAAGGTGAAAAAATTAAAAAAATTGGCATTTTTAAAAAAGCAAAATTCTTTGGAAACTTTAATAACCCATAACTCTTTCAAAAAAGGTTTAACTGCAACTTTATTTGAAAAGTAAATTTCTTGCATCTCAATATATATAAATCACTTTACCGAAGTCGATTTGAATCAATATTTTAGAAAATATGGCCTAAAAGGTGAAAAAATTAAAAAAATTGGCATTTTTAAAAAAGCAAAATTCTTTGGAAACTTTAATAACCCATAACTCTTTCAAAAAAGGTTCAATTGCAACTTTATTTGTAAAAGTACATTTCTGGCATCTGAATATATATAAACCACTTTACCGAAGTCGATTTGAATCAATATTTTAGAAAATATGGCCAAAAAGGTGAAAAAATTAAAAAAATTGGCATTTTTAAAAAGCAAAATTCTTTGGAAACTTTAATAACCCATAACTCTTTCAAAATAGGTTCAAATGCAACTTTTTATAAAAGTACATTTCTGGCATCTGAATATATATAAATCACTTTACCAAAGTCGATTTGAATCAATATTTTAGAAAATATGGCCAAAAGATGAAAAATTAAAAAAAATTGGCATTTTTAAAAAAGCAAAATTCTTTGGAAACTTTAATAACCCATAACTCTTTCAAAAAGGTAGGTTCAACTGCAACTTAATTTGAAAAGTACATTTCTGGCATCTGAATATATATAAATCACTTTACCGAAGTCGATTTGAATCAATATTTTAGAAAATATGGCCAAAAAGGTGAAAAAATTAAAAAAATTGGCATTTTTAAAAAAGCAAAATTCTTTGGAAACTTTAATAACCCATAACTCTTTCAAAAAGGTTCAATTGCAACTTTATTTGTAAAAGTACATTTCTGGCATCTGAATATATATAAAATCACTTTACCGAAGTCGATTTGAATCAATATTTTAGAAAATATGGCCTAAAAGGTGAAAAAATTAAAAAAATTGGCATTTTTAAAAAAGCAAAATTCTTTGGAAACTTTAATAACCCATAACTCTTTCAAAAAGGTTCAATTGCAACTTTATTTGTAAAAGTACATTTCTGGCATCTCAATATATATAAATCACTTTACCGAAGTCGATTTGAATCAATATTTTAGAAAATATGGCCTAAAAGGTGAAAAAATGAAAAAAAATTGGCATTTTTAAAAAGCAAAATTCTTTGGAAAATTAAATAACCCATAACTCTTTCAAAAAAGGTTCAAATGCAACTTTATTTGTAAAAGTACATTTCTGGCATCTCAATATATATAAATCACTTTACCGAAGTCGATTTGAATCAATATTATAGAAAATATGTCCAAAAGGTGAAAAATGAAAAAATTGGTATTTTAAAAAAAAGCAAAATTCTTTGGAAACTTTAATAACCCATAACTCTTTCAAAAAGGTTCAAGTGCAACTTAATTTGTAAAAGTAAATTTCTTGCATCTCAATATATATAAATCACTTTACCGAAGTCGATTTGAATCAATATTTTAGAAAATATGGCCAAAAAGGTGGAAAAATTAAAAAAAATTGGCATTTTTAAAAAACAAAATTCTTTGGAAACTTTAATAACCCATAACTCTTTCAAAAAAATTTGACTGCAACTTAATTTAAAAAGTAAATTTCTTGCATCTTAATATATATAAATCACTTTACCGAAGTCGATTTGAATCAATATTTTAGAAAATATGGCCTAAAAAGTGGAAAAATTATAAAAATTGGCATTTTTAAAAAAGCAAAATTCTTTGGAAACTTTAATAACCCATAACTCTTTCAAAAAAGGTTTAACTGCAACTTAATTTAAAAAGTAATTTTCTTGCATCTCAATATTTATAAATCACTTTACCGAAGTCGATTTGAATCAATATTTTAGAAAATATGGTCTAAAAGGTGAAAAAAATTAAAAAAATTGGCATTTTTAAAAAAGCAAAATTCTTTGGAAACTTTAATAACCCATAACTCTTTCAAAAAAGGTTCAACTGCAACTTAATTTGAAAAGTAAATTTCTTGCATCTCAATATATATAAATCACTTTACCGAAGTCGATTTGAATCAATATTTAAGAAAATATGGCCTAAAAGGTGAAAAAATTATAAAAATTGGCATTTTTAAAAAAGCAAAATTCTTCGGAAACCTTAATAACCCATAACTCTTTCAAAATAGGTTCAAATGCAACTTTTTTATAAAAGTAAATTTCTTGCATCTCAATATATATAAATCACTTTACCGAAGTCAATTTGAATCAATATTTTAGAAAATATGTCAAAAAAGGTGAAAAATGAAAAAAAAATTGGCATTTTTAATAAAGCAAAATTCTTTGGAAACTTAAATAACCCCTCCTTTTTCCTAAAAGGTTTTTATTGCAACTTTATTTGAAAAAGTACATTTCTGGCATAACCCATAACTCTTTCAAAATAGGTTCAATTGCAACTTTTTTATAAAAGTACATTTCTGGCATCTGAATATATATAAATCACTTTACCGAAGTCGATTTGAATCAATATTTTAGAAAATATGGCCAAAGAGATGAAAAAATTAAAAAAATTGGCATTTTTTAAAAAGCAAAATTCTTTGGAAACTTTAATAACCCATAATTCTCTCAAAAAAGGTTCAACTGCTACTTAATTTGAAAAGTAAATTTCTGGCATCTGAATATATATAAATCACTTTACCGAAGTCGATTTGAATCAATATTTTAGAAAATATGGCCTAAAAGGTGAAAAAATTAAAAAAATTGGCATTTTTAATAAAGCTAAATTCTTTGGAAACTTTATTAACCCATAACTCTTTCAAAATAGGTTCAATTGCAACTTTTTTATAAAAGTACATTTCTGGCATCTGAATATATATAAATCACTTTACTGAAGTCGATTTGAATCAATATTTTAGAAAATATGTCCAAAAAGGTGAAAAAATAAAAAAATTGGCATTTTTAATAAAGCAAAATTCTTTGGAAACTTTAATAACCCATAACTCTTTCAAAATAGGTTCAAATGCAACTTTTTTATAAAAGTAAATTTCTTGCATCTCAATATATATAAATCACTTTACCGAAGTCAATTTGAATCAATATTTTAGAAAATATGTCAAAAAAGGTGAAAAATGAAAAAAAATTGGCATTTTTAATAAAGCAAAATTCTTTGGAAACTTAAATAACCCATAACTCTTTCAAAAATGGTTCAATTGCAACTTTATTTGTAAAAGTACATTTCTGGCATCTGAATATATATAAATCACTTTACTGAAGTCGATTTGAATCAATATTTTAGAAAATATGTCCAAAAAGGTGAAAAATGAAAAAAATTGGCATTTTAAATAAAGCAAAATTCTTTGGAAACTTTAATAACCCATATTTCTTTCAAAATAGGTTGAATTACAGCTTTATTTGTAAAAGTACATTTCTGGCATCTGATTATATAGAAATCACTTTACTGAAGTCGATTTGAATCAATATTTTAGAAAATATGGCCAAAGAGATGAAAAAATTAAAAAAATTGGCATTTTTAAAAAAGCAAAATTCTTTGGAAACTTTAATAACCCATAACTCTTTCAAAATAGGTTCAAATGCAACTTTTTTATAAAAGTAAATTTCTTGCATCTCAATATATATAAATCACTTTACCGAAGTCAATTTGAATCAATATTTTAGAAAATATGTCAAAAAAGGTGAAAAATGAAAAAAAATTGGCATTTTTAATAAAGCAAAATTCTTTGGAAACTTAAATAACCCATAACTCTTTCAAAAATGGTTCAATTGCAACTTTATTTGTAAAAGTACATTTCTGGCATCTGAATATATATAAATCACTTTACTGAAGTCGATTTGAATCAATATTTTAGAAAATATGTCCAAAAAGGTGAAAAATGAAAAAAATTGGCATTTTTAATGAAGCAAAATTCTTTGGAAACTTTAATAACCCATAACTCTTTCAAAATAGGTTCAAATGCAACTTTTTTATAAAAGTAAATTTCTTGCATCTCAATATATATAAATCACTTTACCGAAGTCAATTTGAATCAATATTTTAGAAAATATGTCAAAAAAGGTGAAAAATGAAAAAAATTGGCATTTTTAATAAAGCAAAATTCTTTGGAAACTTAAATAACCCATAACTCTTTCAAAAATGGTTCAATTGCAACTTTATTTGTAAAAGTACATTTCTGGTATAACCCATAACTCTTTCAAAATAGGTTCAATTGCAACTTTTTTTATAAAAGTACATTTCTGGCATCTGAATATATATAAATCACTTTACCGAAGTCGATTTGAATCAATATTTTAGAAAATATGGCCAAAGAGATGAAAAAATTAAAAAAGTTGGCATTTTTAAAAAAGCAAAATTCTTTGGAAACTTTAATAACCCATAACTCTTTCAAAAAAGGTTCAATTGCAACTTTATTTGTAAAAGTACATTTCTGGCATCTCAATATATATAAATCACTTTACCGAAGTCGATTTGAATCAATATTTTAGAAAATATGGCCTAAAAGGTGAAAAAAATTATAAAAATTGGCATTTTTAAAAAAGCAAAATTCTTCGGAAACCTTAATAACCCATAACTCTTTCAAAATAGGTTCAAATGCAACTTTTTTATAAAAGTAAATTTCTTGCATCTCAATATATATAAATCACTATACCGAAGTCGATTTGAATTAATATTTTAGAAAATATGTCAAAAAAGGTGAAAAATGAAAAAAATTGGCATTTTTAATAAAGCAAAATTCTTTGGAAACTTAAATAACCCATAACTCTTTCAAAATGGTTCAAATGCAACTTTATTTGTAAAAGTACATTTCTGGCATCTCAATATATATAAATCACTTTACCGAAGTCGATTTGAATCAATATTTTAGAAAATATGTCCAAAAAGGTGAAAAATGAAAAAATTGGTATTTTAAAAAAAGCAAAATTCTTTGGAAACTTTAATAACCCATAACTCTTTCAAAAAAGGTTTAACTGCAACTTAATTTGAAAAGTAAATTTCTTGCATCTCAATATATATAAATCACTTTACCGAAGTCGATTTGAATCAATATTTTAGAAAATATGGCCTAAAAGGTGGAAAAATTATAAAAATTGGCATTTTTAAAAAAACAAAATTCTTTGGAAACTTTAATAACCCATAACTCTTTCAAAAAAGGTTTAACTGCAACTTAATTTGAAAAGTAAATTTCTTGCATCTCAATATATATAAATCACTTTACCGAAGTCGATTTGAATCAATATTTTAGAAAATATGGCCAAAAAGGTGGGAAAAATTATAAAAATTGGCATTTTTAAAAAAGCAAAATTCTTTGGAAACTTTAATAACCCATAACTCTTTCAAAAAAGGTTCAACTGCAACTTAATTTGGAAAGTAAATTTTGGCATCTCAATATATATAAATCACTTTACCGAAGTCGATTTGAATCAATATTTTTGAAAATATGACCTAAAAGGTGAAAAAATTAAAAAAATTGGCATTTTTAAAAAAGCAAAATTCGTTGGAAACTTTAATAACCCATAACTCTTTCAAAATAGGTTCAATTGCATCTTTTTTATAAAAGTACTTTTCTGGCATCTCAATATATATAAATCACTTTACCGAAGTCGATTTGAATCAATATTTTAGAAAATATGGCCTAAAAGGTTGAAAAATTATAAAAATTGGCATTTTTAAAAAAGCAAAATTCTTTGGAAACTTTAATAACCCATAACTCTCTCAAAAAAGGTTCAACTGCAACTTAATTTGAAAAGTAAATTTCTGGCATCTGAATATATATAAATCACTTTACCGAAGTCGATTTGAATCAATATTTTAGAAAATATGGCCTAAAAGGTGGAAAAATTATAAAAATTGGCATTTTTAAAAAAGCAAAATTCTTTGGAAAATTTAATAACCCATAACTCTTTCATAAAAGGTTCAACTGCAACTAAATTTGGAAAGTAAATTTTTGGCATCTCAATATATATAAATCACTTTACCGAAGTCGATTTGAATCAATATTTTTGAAAATATGACCTAAAAGGTGAAAAAATTAAAAAAATTGGCATTATTAAAAAGCAAAATTCTTTGGAAACTTTAATAACCCATAACTCTTTCAAAATAGGTTCAATTGCAGCTTTTTTATAAAAGTAAATTTCTTGCATCTCAATATATATAAATCACTTTACCGAAGTCAATTTGAATCAATATTTTAGAAAATATGTCAAAAAAGGTGAAAAATGAAAAAAAATTGGCATTTTTAATAAAGCAAAATTCTATGGAAACTTAAATAACTCTTTCAAAAATGGTTCAATTGCAACTTTATTTGTAAAAGTACATTTCTGGCATCCCAACCACCTCTTTCAAAATAGGTAATTCAAACTAAATAGCAATTCACTTTTTTTTAAAAAGTACATTTCTGGCATCTGAATATATATAAATCACTTTACCGAAGTCGATTTGAATCAATATTTTAGAAAATATGGCCAAAGAGATGAAAAATTAAAAAAATTGGCATTTTTAAAAAGCAAAATTCTTTGGAAACTTTAATAACCCATAATTGTCTCAAAAAAGGTTCAACTGCAACTTAATTTGAAAAGTAAATTTCTGGCATCTGAATATATATAAATCACTTTACCGAAGTCGATTTGAATCAATATTTTAGAAAATATGGCCTAAAAGATGAAAAAATTAAAAAAATTGGCATTTTTAATAAAGCAAAATTCTTTGGAAACTTTATTAACCCATAACTCTTTCAAAATAGGTTCAATTGCAACTTTTTTATAAAAGTACATTTCTGGCATCTGAATATATATAAATCACTTTACTGAAGTCGATTTGAATCAATATTTTAGAAAATATGTCCAAAAAGGTGAAAAATGAAAAAAATTGGCATTTTTAATAAAGCAAAATTCTTTGGAAACTTTAATAACCCATATTTCTTTCAAAATAGGTTGAATTACAGCTTTATTTGTAAAAGTACATTTCTGGCATCTGATTATATAGAAATCACTTTACTGAAGTCGATTTGAATCAATATTTTAGAAAATATGGCCAAAGAGATGAAAAAATTAAAAAAATTGGCATTTTTAAAAAAGCAAAATTCTTTGGAAACTTTAATAACCCATAACTCTCTCAAAAAAGGTTCAACTCCAACTTAATTTGAAAAGAAAATTTCTTGCATCTCAATATATATAAATCACTTTACCGAAGTCGATTTGAAACAATATTTTAGAAAATATGGCCTAAAAGGTGGAAAAATTATAAAAATTGGCATTTTTAAAAAAGCAAAATTCTTTGGAAAATTTAATAACCCATAACTCTTTCATAAAGGTCCAACTGCAACTAAATTTGGAAAGTAAATTTTTGGCATCTCAATATATATAAATCACTTTACCGAAGTCGATTTGAATCAATATTTTTGAAAAAATGACCTAAAAGGTGAAAAAATTAAAAAAATTGGCATTTTTAAAAAAGCAAAATTCGTTGGAAACTTTAATAACCCATAACTCTTTCAAAATAGGTTCAATTGCATCTTTTTTTAAAAAGTACTTTCTGGCATCTCAATATATATAAATCACTTTACCGAAGTCGATTTGAATCAATATTTTAGAAAATATGGCCTAAAAGGTGGAAAAATTATAAAAATTGGCATTTTTAAAAAAGCTAAATTCTTTGGAAACTTTAATAACCCATAACTCTTTCAAAATATGTTCAATTGCAACTTTTTTATAAAAAAATATTTTTGGCATCTGAATATATATAAATCACTTTAACGAAGTCGATTTGAATCAATATTTTAAGAAATATGGCCTAAAAGGTGAAAAAATTATAAAAATTGGCATTTTTAAAAAAGCAAAATTCTTTGGAAACTTTAATAACCCATAACTCTCTCAAAAAAGGTTCAACTGCAACTTAATTTGAAAAGTAAATTTCTGGCATCTGAATATATATAAATCACTTTACCGAAGTCGATTTGAATCAATATTTTAGAAAATATGGCCTAAAAGGTGGAAAAATTATAAAAATTGGCATTTTTAAAAAGCAAAATTCTTTGGAAAATTTAATAACCCATAACTCTTTCATAAAAGGTTCAACTGCAACTAAATTTGGAAAGTAAATTTTTGGCATCTCAATATATATAAATCACTTTACCGAAGTCGATTTGAATCAATATTTTTGAAAATATGACCTAAAAGGTGAAAAAATTAAAAAAATTGGCATTATTAAAAAAGCAAAATTCTTTGGAAACTTTAATAACCCATAACTCTTTCAAAATAGGTTCAATTGCAGCTTTTTTATAAAAGTAAATTTCTTGCATCTCAATATATATAAATCACTTTACCGAAGTCAATTTGAATCAATATTTTAGAAAATATGTCAAAAAAGGTGAAAAATGAAAAAAATTGGCATTTTTAATAAAGCAAAATTCAAAATTTATGGAAACTTAAATAACTCTTTCAAAAATGGTTCAATTGCAACTTTATTTGTAAAAGTACATTTCTGGCATAACCCACAACTCTTTCAAAATAGGTTCAATTGCAACTTTTTTATAAAAGTACATTTCTGGCATCTGAATATATATAAATCACTTTACCGAAGTCGATTTGAATCAATATTTTAGAAAATATGGCCAAAGAGATGAAAAAATTAAAAAAATTGGCATTTTTAAAAAAGCAAAATTCTTTGGAAACTTTAATAACCCATAATTGTCTCAAAAAAGGTTCAACTGCAACTTAATTTGAAAAGTAAATTTCTGGCATCTGAATATATATAAATCACTTTACCGAAGTCGATTTGAATCAATATTTTAGAAAATATGGCCTAAAAGATGAAAAAATTAAAAAAATTGGCATTTTTAATAAAGCAAAATTCTTTGGAAACTTTATTAACCCATAACTCTTTCAAAATAGGTTCAATTGCAACTTTTTTATAAAAGTACATTTCTGGCATCTGAATATATATAAATCACTTTACTGAAGTCGATTTGAATCAATATTTTAGAAAATATGTCCAAAAAGGTGAAAAATGAAAAAAATTGGCATTTTTAATAAAGCAAAATTCTTTGGAAACTTTAATAACCCATATTTCTTTCAAAAAAGGTTGAATTACAGCTTTATTTGTAAAAGTACATTTCTGGCATCTGATTATATAGAAATCACTTTACTGAAGTCGATTTGAATCAATATTTTAGAAAATATGGCCAAAGAGATGAAAAAAATTAAAAAATTGGCATTTTTAAAAAGCAAAATTCTTTGGAAACTTTAATAACCCATAACTCTCTCAAAAAGGTTCAACTCAACTTAATTTGAAAAGAAAATTTCTTGCATCTCAATATATATAAATCACTTTACCGAAGTCGATTTGAAACAATATTTTAGAAAATATGGCCTAAAAGGTGGAAAAATTATAAAAATTGGCATTTTTAAAAAAGCAAAATTCTTTGGAAAATTTAATAACCCATAACTCTTTCATAAAAGGTCCAACTGCAACTAAATTTGGAAAGTAAATTTTTGGCATCTCAATATATATAAATCACTTTACCGAAGTCGATTTGAATCAATATTTTTGAAAAAATGACCTAAAAGGTGAAAAAATTAAAAAAATTGGCATTTTTAAAAAAGCAAAATTCGTTGGAAACTTTAATAACCCATAACTCTTTCAAAATAGGTTCAATTGCATCTTTTTTATAAAAGTACTTTTCTGGCATCTCAATATATATAAATCACTTTACCGAAGTCGATTTGAATCAATATTTTAGAAAATATGGCCTAAAAGGTGGAAAAATTATAAAAATTGGCATTTTTAAAAAAGCTAAATTCTTTGGAAACTTTAATAACCCATAACTCTTTCAAAATATGTTCAATTGCAACTTTTTTATAAAAAAATATTTTTGGCATCTGAATATATATAAATCACTTTAACGAAGTCGATTTGAATCAATATTTTAAGAAATATGGCCTAAAAGGTGAAAAAATTATAAAAATTGGCATTTTTAAAAAAGCAAAATTCTTTGGAAAATTTAATAACCCATAACTCTTTCAAAATAGGTTCAATTGCAACTTTATTTGTAAAAGTACATTTCTTGCATCTCAATATATATAAATCACTTTACCGAAGTCGATTTGAAGCAATATCTTAGAAAATATGGCCTAAAAGGTGGAAAAATTATAAAAATTGGCATTTTTAAAAAAGCTAAATTCTTTGGAAAATTTAATAACCCATAACTCTGTCATAAAAGGTTAACTGCAACTTAATTTGTAAAAGTACATTTCTGGCATCTCAATATATATAAATCACTTTACCGAAGTCGATTTGAATCAATATTTTAGAAAATAAGGCCTAAAAGGTTGAAAAATTATAAAAATTGGCATTTTTAAAAAACTAAATTCTTTGGAAACTTTAATAACCTATAACTCTTTTAAAAGAAGTTGAATTACAACTTTATTTGTAAAAGTACATTTCTGGCATCTGAATATATATAAATCACTTTACCGAAGTCGATTTGAATCAATATTTTAGAAAATATGGTCTAAAAGGTGAAAAAATTAAAAAAATTGGCATTTTTAAAAAAGCAAAATTCTTTGGAAACTTTAATAACCCATAACTCTTTCAAAAAAGGTTCAATTGCAACTTTATTTGTAAAAGTACATTTCTGGCATCTCAATATATATAAATCACTTTACCGAAGTCGATTTGAATCAATATTTTAGAAAATATGGCCTAAAAGGTGAAAAAATTATAAAAATTGGCATTTTTGAAAAAGCAAAATTCTTCGGAAACCTTAATAACCCATAACTCTTTCAAAATAGGTTCAAATGCAACTTTTTATAAAAAGTAAATTTCTTGCATCTCAATATATATAAATCACTTTACCGAAGTCGATTTGAATCAATATTTTAGAAAATATGTCAAAAAGGTGAAAAAGAAAAAAAATTGGCATTTTTAATAAAGCAAAATTCTTTGGAAACTTAAATAACCCATAACTCTCTCAAAAAAGGTTCAACTGCAACTTAATTTAAAAAGTAAATTTCTGGCATCTGAATATATATAAATCACTTTACCGAAGTCGATTTGAATCAATATTTTAGAAAATATGGCCTAAAAGGTGAAAAAAATTAAAAAAATTGGCATTTTTAATAAAGCTAAATTATTTGGAAACTTTATTAACCCATAACTCTTTCAAAATAGGTTCAATTGCAACTTTTTTTAAAGTACATTTCTGGCATCTGAATATATATAAATCACTTTACTGAAGTCGATTTGAATCAATATTTTAGAAAATATGGCCAAAGAGATGGAAAAATTAAAAAAATTGGCATTTTTAAAAAAGCAAAATTCGTTGGAAACTTTAATAACCCATAACTCTTTCAAAAAAGGTTCAGCTGCAACTTAATTTGAAAAGTAAATTTCTTGCATCTCAATATATATAAATCACTTTACCGAAGTCGATTTGAATCAATATTTTAGAAAATATGTCAAAAAAGGTGAAAAATGAAAAAAAATTGGCATTTTTAATAAAGCTAAATTCTTTGGAAAATTTATTAACCCATAACTCTTTCAAAATAGGTTCAATTGCAACTTTTTTGAAAAGTACATTTCTGGCATCTGAATATATATAAATCACTTTACTGAAGTCGATTTGAATCAATATTTTAGAAAATATGGCCAAAGAGATGGAAAAATTAAAAAAATTGGCATTTTTAAAAAAGCAAAATTCGTTGGAAACTTTAATAACCCATAACTCTTTCAAAAAAGGTTCAGCTGCAACTTAATTTGAAAAGTAAATTTCTTGCATCTCAATATATATAAATCACTTTACCGAAGTCGATTTGAAGCAATATCTTAGAAAATATGGCCTAAAAGGTGGAAAAATTATAAAAATTGGCATTTTTAAAAAGCTGAATTCTTTGGAAACTTTAATAACCCATAACTCTTTCAAAAAGGTTCAACTGCAACTTAATTTGTAAAAGTACATTTCTGGCATCTCAATATATATAAATCACTTTACCGAAGTCGATTTGAATCAATATTTTAGAAAATAAGGCCTAAAAGGTGAAAAAATTATAAAAAATTGGCATTTTTAAAAAAACTAAATTCTTTGGAAACTTTAATAACCTATAACTCTTTTAAAAGAGGTTGAATTACAACTTTATTTGTAAAAGTACATTTCTGGCATCTGAATATATATAAATCACTTTACCGAAGTCGATTTGAATCAATATTTTAGAAAATATGTCCTAAAAGGTGAAAAAATTAAAAAAATTGGCATTTTTAATAAAGCAAAATTCTTTGGAAACTTTAATAACCCATATTTCTTTCAAAATAGGTTGAATTACAGCTTTATTTGTAAAAGTACATTTCTGGCATCTGAATATATATAATTCACTTTACTGAAGTCGATTTGAATCAATATTTTAGAAAATATGGCCAAAGAGATGAAAAAATTAAAAAGATTGGCATTTTTAAAAAAGCAAAATTCTTTGGAAACTTTAATAACCCATAACTCTTTCAAAAAAGGTTCAATTTCAACTTTATTTGTAAAAGTACATTTCTGGTATCTCAATATATATAAATCACTTTACCGAAGTCGATTTGAATCAATATTTGAGAAAATATGGCCTAAAAGGTGAAAAAATTATAAAAATTGGCATTTTTGAAAAAGCAAAATTCTTCGGAAACCTTAATAACCCATAACTCTTTCAAAAAAGGTTCAGCTGCAACTTAATTTGAAAAGTAAATTTCTTGCATCTCAATATATATAAATCACTTTACCGAAGTCGATTTGAAGCAATATCTTAGAAAATATGGCCTAAAAGGTGGAAAAATTATAAAAATTGGCATTTTTAAAAAAGCTGAATTCTTTGGAAAATTTAATAACCCATAACTCTTTCATAAAAGGTTCAACTGCAACTTAATTTGTAAAAGTACATTTCTGGCATCTCAATATATATAAATCACTTTACCGAAGTCGATTTGAATCAATATTTTAGAAAAAAAGGCCTAAAAGGTGAAAAAATTATAAAAATTGGCATTTTTAAAAAGCTAAATTCTTTGGAAACTTTAATAACCTATAACTCTTTTAAAAGAGGTTGAATTACAACTTTATTTGTAAAAGTACATTTCTGGCATCTGAATATATATAAATCACTTTACCGAAGTCGATTTGAATCAATATTTTAGAAAATATGGCCTAAAAGGTGAAAAAAATTAAAAAAATTGGCATTTTTAATAAAGCAAAATTCTTTGGAAACTTTAATAACCCATATTTCTTTCAAAATAGGTTGAATTACAGCTTTATTTGTAAAAGTACATTTCTGGCATCTGAATATATATAATTCACTTTACTGAAGTCGATTTGAATCAATATTTTAGAAAATATGGCCAAAGAGATGAAAAAATTAAAAAAATTGGCATTTTTAAAAAAGCAAAATTCTTTGGAAACTTTAATAACCCATAACTCTTTCAAAAAAGGTTTAACTGCAACTTAATTTGAAAAGTAAATTTCTTGCATCTCAATATATTTAAATCACTTTACCGAAGTCGATTTGAATCAATATTTTAGAAAATATGGCCTAAAAGGTGGAAAAATTATAAAAATTGGCATTTTTAAAAAAGCAAAATTCTTTGGAAACTTTAATAACCCATAACTCTTTCAAAAAAGGTTCAATTTCAACTTTATTTGTAAAAGTACATTTCTGGCATCTCAATATATATAAATCACTTTACCGAAGTCGATTTGAATCAATATTTTAGAAAATATGGCCTAAAAGGTGAAAAAATTATAAAAATTGGCATTTTTGAAAAAGCAAAATTCTTCGGAAACCTTAATAACCCATAACTCTTTCAAAAAAGGTTCAGCTGCAACTTAATTTGAAAAGTAAATTTCTGGCATCTCAATATATTTAAATCACTTTACCGAAGTCGATTTGAATCAATATTTTAGAAAATATGGCCTAAAAGGTGGAAAAATTATAAAAATTGGCATTTTTAAAAAAGCAAAATTCTTTGGAAACTTTAATAACCCATAACTCTTTCAAAATAGGTTCAAATGCAACTTTTTTTTATAAAGTAAATTTCTTGCATCTCAATATATATAAATCACTTTACCGAAGTCGATTTGAATCAATATTTTAGAAAATATGTCAAAAAAGGTGAAAAAATAAAAAAAAATTGGCATTTTTAATAAAGCAAAATTCTTTGGAAACTTAAATAACCCATAACTCTCTCAAAAAAGGTTCAACTGCAACTTAATTTGAAAAGTAAATTTCTGGCATCTGAATATATATAAATCACTTTACCGAAGTCGATTTGAATCAATATTTTAGAAAATATGGCCTAAAAGGTGAAAAAATTATAAAAATTGGCATTTTTAATAAAGCTAAATTCTTTGGAAACTTTATTAACCCATAACTCTTTCAAAATAGGTTCAATTGCAACTTTTATAAAAAGTACATTTCTGGCATCTGAATATATATAAATCACTTTACTGAAGTCGATTTGAATCAATATTTTAGAAAATATGGCCAAAAAGGTGGAAAAATTAAAAAAATTGGCATTTTTAAAAAAGCAAAATTCGTTGGAAACTTTAATAACCCATAACTCTTTCAAAAAAGGTTCAACTGCAACTTTATTTGAAAAGTAAATTTCTTGCATCTCAATATATATAAATCACTTTACCGAAGTCGATTTGAATCAATATTTTAGAAAATATGGCCTAAAAGGTGGAAAAATTATAAAAATTGGCATTTTTAAAAAAACAAAATTCTTTGGAAACTTTAATAACCTATAACTCTTTCAAAATAGGTTCAATTGCAACTTTTTTATAAAAGTAAATTTTTGGCATCTGAATATATATAAATCACTTTACCGAAGTCGATTTGAATCAATATTTTAGAAAATATGTCCAAAAAGGTGAAAAATTAAAAAAATTGGCATTTTTAAAAAAAAAAATTCTTTGGAAACTTAAAGAACCCATAACTCTTTCAAAAAAGGTTCAATTGCAACTTTTTTTATAAAAGTACATTTCTGGCATCTCAATATATATAAATCACTTTACCGAAGTCGATTTGAATCAATATTTTAGAAAATAAGGCCTAAAAGGTGAAAAAATTATAAAAATTGGCATTTTTAATAAAGCTAAATTCTTTGGAAACTTTAATAACCCATAACTCTTTCAAAATAGGTTCAATTGCAACTTTTTTATAAAAGTACATTTCCGGCATTTGAATATATATAAATCACTTTACCGAAGTCGATTTGAATCAATATTTTAGAAAATATAGCCAAAGAGATGAAAAAATTATAAAAATTGGCATTTTTAAAAAAGCTAAATTCTTTGGAAAATTTAATAACCCATAACTCTTTCATAAAGGTTCAATTGCAACTTTTTTATAAAAGTACATTTCTGGCATCTGAATATATATAAATCACTTTACCGAAGTCGATTTGAATCAATATTTTAGAAAATATGGCCAAAAGATGAAAAAATTAAAAAAATTGGCATTTTTAAAAAAGCAAAATTCTTTGGAAACTTTAATAACCCATAACTCTTTCAAAAAGGTTCAACTGCAACTTAATTTGAAAAGTAAATTTCTTGCATCTCATTCTATATAAATCACTTTACCGAAGTCGATTTGAAGCAATATTTTAGAAAATATGGCCTAAAAGGTGGAAAAATTATAAAAATTGGCATTTTTAAAAAAACTAATTTCTTTGGAAAATTTAATAACCCATAACTCTTTCATAAAAGGTTCAACTGCAACTTAATTTGTAAAAGTACATTTCTGGCATCTCAATATATATAAATCACTTTACCGAAGTCGATTTGAATCAATATTTTAGAAAATAAGGCCTAAAAGGTGAAAAAATTATAAAAATTGGCATTTTTAAAAAACTAAATTCTTTGGAAACTTTAATAACCTATAACTCTTTTAAAATAGGTTGAATTACAACTTTATTTGTAAAACTACATTTCTGGCATCTGAATGTATATAAATCACTTTACCGAAGTCGATTTGAATCAATATTTTAGAAAATATGGCCTAAAAGGTGAAAAAATAAAAAAAATTGGCATTTTTAATAAAGCAAAATTCTTTGGAAACTTTAATAACCCATATCTCTTTCAAAATAGGTTGAATTACAACTTTATTTGTAAAAGTACATTTCTGGCATCTTAATATATATAAATCACTTTACTGAAGTCGATTTGAATCAATATTTTAGAAAATATGGCCAAAGAAATGAAAAAATTATAAAAATTGGCATTTTTAAAAAAGCAAAATTCTTTGGAAAATTTAATAACCCATAACTCTTTCATAAAAGGTTCAACTGCAACTTAATTTGGAAAGTAAATTTTGGCATCTCAATATATATATATCACTTTACCGAAGTCGATTTGAATCAATATTTTTGAAAATATGACCTAAAAGGTGAAAAAATTATAAAAATTGGCATTTTTAAAAAAGCAAAATTCTTTGGAAAATTTAATAACCCATAACTCTTTCAGAAAAGGTTCAACTGCAACTAAATTTGGAAAGTAAATTTTTGGCATCTCAATATATATATATCACTTTACCGAAGTCGATTTGAATCAATATTTTTGAAAATATGGCCAAAGAGATGAAAAAATTAAAAAAATTGGCATTTTTAAAAAAGCAAAATTCTTTGCAAACTTTAATAACCCATAACTCTTTCAAAAAAGGTTTAACTGCAACTTAATTTGAAAAGTAAATTTCTTGCATCTCAATATATATAAATCACTTTACCGAAGTCGATTTGAATCAATATTTTAGAAAATATGGCCTAAAAGGTGGAAAAATTATAAAAATTGGCATTTTTAAAAAAGCAAAATTCTTTGGAAACTTTAATAACCCATAACTCTTTCAAAAAAGGTTCAATTTCAACTTTATTTGTAAAAGTACATTTCTGGCATCTCAATATATATAAATCACTTTACCGAAGTCGATTTGAATCAATATTTTAGAAAATATGGCCTAAAAGGTGAAAAAATTATAAAAATTGGCATTTTTAAAAAAGCAAAATTCTTCGGAAACTTTAATAACCCATAACTCTTTCAAAATAGGTTCAAATGCAAAATGCACAATATATAAAATGCCTATAAAGGAGAATCAATATTAAAAAAAATTGGCATTTATTAAAAAATTGGAAAAAAGCAAAATTCTTTGGAAACTTTAATAACCCATATTTCTTTCAAAATAGGTTGAATTGCAACTTTATTTGTAAAAGTACATTTCTGGCATCTTAATATATATAAATCACTTTACTGAAGTCGATTTGAATCAATATTTTAGAAAATATGGCCAAAGAAATGAAAAAATTATAAAAATTGGCATTTTTAAAAAAGCAAAATTCTTTGGAAAATTTAATAACCCATAACTCTTTCAGAAAAGGTTCAACTGCAACTAAATTTGGAAAGTAAATTTTTGGCATCTCAATATATATATATCACTTTACCGAAGTCGATTTGAATCAATATTTTTGAAAATATGGCCTAAAAAGGTGAAAAAATTATAAAAATTGGCATTTTTAAAAAAGCAAAATTCTTTGGAAAATTTAATAACCCATAACTCTTTCATAAAAGGTTCAACTGCAACTTAATTTGGAAAGTAAATTTTTGGCATCTCAATATATATATATCACTTTACCGAAGTCGATTTGAATCAATATTTTAGAAAATATGGCCAAAGAGATGGAAAAATTATAAAAATTGGCATTTTAAAAAAGCAAAATTCTTTGGAAACTTTAATAACCCATAACTCTTTCAAAAAAGGTTCAACTGCAACTTAATTTGAAAAGTAAATTTCTTGCATCTCAATATATATAAATCACTTTACCGAAGTCGATTTGAATCAATATTTTAGAAAATATGGCCTAAAAGGTGGAAAAATTATAAAAATAGGCATTTTTAAAAAAAACAAAATTCTTTGGAAACTTTAATAACCTATAACTCTTTCAAAATAGGTTCAATTGCAACTTTTTTATAAAAGTAAATTTTTTGCATCTGAATATATATAAATCACTTTACCGAAGTCGATTTGAATCAATATTTTAGAAAATATGGCCTAAAAGGTGAAAAAATTATAAAAATTGGCATTTTTGAAAAAGCAAAATTCTTCGGAAACCTTAATAACCCATAACTCTTTCAAAATAGGTTCAAATGCAACTTTTTTATAAAAGTAAATTTCTTGCATCTCAATATATATAAATCACTTTACCGAAGTCGATTTGAATCAATATTTTAGAAAATATGTCAAAAAAGGTGAAAAATGAAAAAAAATTGGCATTTTTAATAAAGCAAAATTCTTTGGAAACTTAAATAACCCATAACTCTTTCAAAAAAGGTTCAACTGCAACTTAATTTGAAAAGTAAATTTCTGGCATCTGAATATATATAAATCACTTTACCGAAGTCGATTTGAATTAATATTTTAGAAAATATGGCCTAAAAGGTGAAAAAATTATAAAAATTGGCATTTTTAATAAAGCTAAATTCTTTGGAAACTTTAATAACCCATAACTCTTTCAAAATAGGTTCAATTGCAACTTTTTTATAAAAGTACATTTCTGGCATCTGAATATATATAAATCACTTTACTGAAGTCGATTTGAATCAATATTTTAGAAAATATGGCCAAAAGAGATGAAAAAATTAAAAAAATTGGCATTTTTAAAAAAGCAAAATTCTTTGGAAACTTTAATAACCCATAACTCTTTCAAAAAAGGTTCAACTGCAACTTAATTTGAAAAGTAAATTTCTTGCATCTCAATATATATAAATCACTTTACCGAAGTCGATTTGAATCAATATTTTAGAAAATATGGCCTAAAAGGTGGAAAAATTATAAAAATAGGCATTTTTAAAAAAAACAAAATTCTTTGGAAACTTTAATAACCTATAACTCTTTCAAAATAGGTTCAATTGCAACTTTTTTATAAAAGTACATTTTTGGCATCTGAATATATATAAATCACTTTACCGAAGTCGATTTGAATCAATATTTTAGAAAATATGTCCAAAAAGGTGAAAAATTAAAAAAATTGGCATTTTTAAAAAAAAAAAATTCTTTGGAAACTTTAAGAACCCATAACTCTTTCAAAAAAGGTTCAATTGCAACTTTTTTTATAAAAGTACATTTCTGGCATCTCAATATATATAAATCACTTTACCGAAGTCGATTTGAATCAATATTTTAGAAAATAAGGCCTAAAAGGTGAAAAAATTATAAAAATTGGCATTTTTAAAAAACTAAATTCTTTGGAAACTTTAATAACCTATAACTCTTTTAAAAGAGGTTGAATTACAACTTTATTTGTAAAAGTACATTTCTGGCATCTGAATATATATAAATCACTTTACCGAAGTCGATTTGAATCAATATTCTAGAAAATATGGCCTAAAAGGTGAAAAAATTATAAATATTGGCATTTTTAAAAAGCTAAATTCTTTGGAAACTTTAATAACCCATAACTCTTTCAAAATAGGTTCAATTGCAATTTAATTTGAAAAGTAAATTTCTGGCATCTGAATATATATAAATCACTTTACCGAAGTCGATTTGAATCAATATTTTAGAAAATATGACCTAAAAGGTGAAAAAATTAAAAAAAATTGGCATTTTTAATAAAGCTAAATTCTTTGGAAACTTTAATAACCCATAACTCTTTCAAAATAGGTTCAATTGCAACTTTATTTTAAAAGTACATTTCCGGCATTTGAATATATATAAATCACTTTACCGAAGTCGATTTGAATCAATATTTTAGAAAATATAGCCAAAGAGATGAAAAAATTATAAAAATTGGCATTTTTAAAAAAGCTAAATTCTTTGGAAAATTTAATAACCCATAACTCTTTCATAAAGGTTCAATTGCAACTTTTTTATAAAAGTACATTTCTGGCATCTGAATATATATAAATCACTTTACCGAAGTCGATTTGAATCAATATTTTAGAAAATATGGCCAAAAGATGAAAAAATTAAAAAAATTGGCATTTTTAAAAAAGCAAAATTCTTTGGAAACTTTAATAACCCATAACTCGCTCAAAAAAGGTTCAACTGCAACTTAATTTGAAAAGTAAATTTTTTGCATCTCATTCTATATAAATCACTTTACCGAAGTCGATTTGAAGCAATATCTTAGAAAATATGGCCTAAAAGGTGGAAAAATTATAAAAATTGGCATTTTTAAAAAAACTAAATTCTTTGGAAACTTTAATAACCCATAACTCTTTCATAAAAGGTTCAACTGCAACTTAATTTGTAAAAGTACATTTCTGGCACCTGAATATATATAATTCACTTTACCGAAGTCGATTTGAATCAATATTTTAGAAAATAAGGCCTAAAAGGTGAAAAAATTATAAAAATTGGCATTTTTAAAAAACTAAATTCTTTGGAAACTTTAATAACCTATAACTCTTTTAAAATAGGTTGAATTACAACTTTATTTGTAAAACTACATTTCTGGCATCTGAATGTATATAAATCACTTTACCGAAGTCGATTTGAATCAATATTTTAGAAAATATGGCCTAAAAGGAGAAAAAAATAAAAAAAATTGGCATTTTTAATAAAGCAAAATTCTTTGGAAACTTTAATAACCCATATTTCTTTCAAAATAGGTTGAATTACAGCTTTATTTGTAAAAGTACATTTCTGGCATCTTAATATATATAAATCACTTTACTGAAGTCGATTTGAATCAATATTTTAGAAAATATGGCCAAAAAGGTGAAAAAATTATAAAAATTGGCATTTTTAAAAAGCAAAATTCTTTGGAAAATTTAATAACCCATAACTCTTTCAAAAAAGGTTCAACTGCAACTTAATTTGTAAAAGTAAATTTTTGGCATCTCAATATATATAAATCACTTTACCGAAGTCGATTTGAATCAATATTTTTGAAAATATGACCTAAAAGGTGAAAAAATTATAAAAATTGGCATTTTTAAAAAAGCAAAATTCTTTGGAAAATTTAATAACCCATAACTCTTTCAGAAAAGGTTCAACTGCAACTAAATTTGGAAAGTAAATTTTTGGCATCTCAATATATATATATCACTTTACCGAAGTCGATTTGAATCAATATTTTTGAAAATATGACCTAAAAGGTGAAAAAATTATAAAAATTGGCATTTTTAAAAAAGCAAAATTCTTTGGAAACTTTAATAACCCATAACTCTTTCAAAATAGGTTCAATTGCATCTTTTTTATAAAAGTACATTTCTGGCATCTCAATATATATAAATCACTTTACCGAAGTTGATTTGAATCAATATTTTAGAAAATATGGCCTAAAAGGTTGAAAAATTATAAAAATTGGCATTTTTAAAAAAGCTAAATTCTTTGGAAACTTTAATAACCCATAACTCTTTCAAAATATGTTCAATTGCAACTTTTTTATAAAAAAATATTTTTGGCATCTGAATATATATAAATCACTTTACCGAAGTCGATTTGAATCAATATTTTAAGAAATATGGCCTAAAAGGTGAAAAAATTATAAAAATTGGCATTTTTAAAAAAGCAAAATTCTTTGGAAAATTTAATAACCCATAACTCTTTCAAAATAGGTTCAATTGCATCTTTTTTATAAAAGTACATTTCTGGCATCTGAATATATATAAATCACTTTACCGAAGTCGATTTGAATCAATATTTTAGAAAATATTGCCTAAAAGGTTGAAAAATTATAAAAATTGGCATTTTTAAAAAGCTAAATTCTTTGGAAAATTTAATAACCCATAACTCTTTCATAAAAGGTTCAACTGCAACTTAATTTAAAAAGTAATTTTCTTGCATCTCAATATATATAAATCACTTTACCGAAGTCGATTTGAATCAATATTTTAGAAAATATTGCCTAAAAGGTTGAAAAAATTATAAAAATTGGCATTTTTAAAAAGCTAAATTCTTTGGAAACTTTAATAACCCATAACTCTTTCAAAATAGGTTCAATTGCATCTTTTTTATAAAAGTACATTTCTGGCATGTGAATATATATAAATCACTTTACCGAAGTCGATTTTAATCAATATTTTAAAAAATTTGGCCTAAAAGGTGGAAATATTATAAAAATTGGCATTTTTAAAAAAGCTAAATTCTTTGGAAACTTTAATAACCCATAACTCTTTCAAAATATGTTCAATTGCAACTATATATAAATCACTTTACCGAAGTCGATTTGAATCAATATTTTAAGAAATATGGCCTAAAAGGTGAAAAAATTATAAAAATTGGCATTTTTAAAAAAGCAAAATTCTTTGGAAACTTTAATAACCTATAACTCTTTTAAAAGAGGTTGAATTACAACTTTATTTGTAAAAGTACATTTCTGGCATCTGAATATATATAAATCACTTTACCGAAGTCGATTTGAATCAATATTTTAGAAAATATGGCCTAAAAGGTGAAAAAATTAAAAAAATTGGCATTTTTAATAAAGCAAAATTCTTTGGAAACTTTAATAACCCATATTTCTTTCAAAATAGGTTGAATTACAGCTTTATTGGTAAAAGTACATTTCTGGCATCTGAATATATATAATTCACTTTACTGAAGTCGATTTGAATCAATATTTTAGAAAATATGGCCAAAGAGATGAAAAAATTAAAAAAATTGGCATTTTTAAAAAAGCAAAATTCTTTGGAAACTTTAATAACCCATAACTCTTTCAAAAAAGGTTTAACTGCAACTTAATTTAAAAAGTAATTTTCTTGCATCTCAATATATATAAATCACTTTACCTAAGTCGATTTGAATCAATATTTTAGAAAATATAGCCAATGAGATGAAAAAATTATAAAAATTGGCATTTTTAAACAAGCTAAATTCTTTGGAAAATTTAATAACCCATAACTCTTTCATAAAGGTTCAATTGCAACTTTTTTATAAAAGTACATTTCTGGCATCTGAATATATATAAATCACTTTACCGAAGTCGATTTGAATCAATATTTTAGAAAATATGGCCTAAAAGGAGAAAAAAATAAAAAAAATTGGCATTTTTAATAAAGCAAAATTCTTTGGAAACTTTAATAACCCATATTTCTTTCAAAATAGGTTGAATTACAGCTTTCTTTGTAAAAGTACATTTCTGGCATCTGATTATATAGAAATAACTTTACTGAAGTCGATTTGAATCAATATTTTAGAAAATATAGCCAAAGAGATGAAAAAATTAAAAAAATTGGCATTTTTAAAAAAGCAAAATTCTTTGGAAACTTTAATAACCCATAACTCTCTCAAAAAAGGTTCAACTGCAACTTAATTTGAAAAGAAAATTTCTTGCATCTCAATATATATAAATCACTTTACCGAAGTCGATTTGAAACAATATTTTAGAAAATATGGCCTAAAAGGTGGAAAAATTATAAAAATTGGCATTTTTAAAAAAGCAAAATTCTTTGGAAAATTTAATAACCCATAACTCTTTCATAAAAGGTTCAACTGCAACTAAATTTGGAAAGTAAATTTTTGGCATCTCAATATATATAAATCACTTTACCGAAGTCGATTTGAATCAATATTTTTGAAAATATGACCTAAAAGGTGAAAATATTAAAAAAATTGGCATTTTTAAAAAAGCAAAATTCTTTGGAAACTTAAATAATCCATAACTCTTTCAAAATATGTTCAATTGCAACTTTTTTTAAAAAAAATATTTTTGGCATCTGAATATATATAAATCACTTTACCGAAGTCGATTTGAATCAATATTTTAAAAAATTTGGCCTAAAAGGTGGTAATATTATAAAAATTGGCATTTTTAAAAAAGCTAAATTCTTTGGAAACTTTAATAACCCATAACTCTTTCAAAATAGGTTCAATTGCATCTTTTTTATAAAAGTACATTTCTGGCATCTGAATATATATAAATCACTTTACCGAAGTCGATTTGAATCAATATTTTAGAAAATATGGCCAAAAGGATGAAAAAAATAAAAAAATTGGCATTTTTAAAAATGCAAAATTCTTTGGAAACTTTAATAACCCATAACTCTCTCAAAAAAGGTTCAACTGCAAATTAATTTGAAAAGTAAATTTCTGGCATCTGAATATATATAAATCACTTTACCGAAGTCGATTTGAATCAATATTTTAAAAAATATGGCCTAAAAGGTGAAAAAATTAAAAAAATTGGCATTTTTAATAAAGCAAAATTCTTTGGAAACTTTAATAACCCATATTTCTTTCAAAATAGGTTGAATTACAGCTTTATTTGTAAAAGTACATTTCTGGCATCTGAATATATATAATTCACTTTACTGAAGTCGATTTGAATCAATATTTTAGAAAATATGGCCAAATTGGCATTTTTAAAAAAGCAAAATTCTTTGGAAACTTTAATAACCCATAACTCTTTCAAAAAAGGTTTAACTGCAACTTCATTTAAAAAATAATTTTCTTGCATCTCAATATATATAAACCACTTTACCGAAGTCGATTTGAATCAATATTTTAGAAAATATGGTCTAAAAGGTGAAAAAATTAAAAAAATTGGCATTTTTAAAAAAGCAAAATTCTTTGGAAACTTTAATAACCCATAACTCTTTCAAAAAAGGTTTAACTGCAACTTAATTTGAAAAGTAAATTTCTTGCATCTCAATATATTTAAATCACTTTACCGAAGTCGATTTGAATCAATATTTTAGAAATTATGGCCTAAAAGGTGGAAAAATTATAAAAATTGGCATTTTTAAAAAAGCAAAATTCTTTGGAAACTTTAATAACCCATAACTCTTTCAAAAAAGGTTCAATTGCAACTTTATTTGTAAAAGTACATTTCTGGCATCTCAATATATATAAATCACTTTACCGAAGTCGATTTGAATCAATATTTTAGAAAATATGGCCTAAAAGGTGAAAAAATTATAAAAATTGGCATTTTGAAAAAGCAAAATTCTTCGGAAACCTTAATAACCCATAACTCTTTCAAAATAGGTTCAAATGCAACTTTTTTATAAAAGTAAATTTCTTGCATCTCAATATATATAAATCACTTTACCGATATGTCAAAAAAGGTGAAAAATGAAAAAAAATTGGCATTTTTAATAAAGCAAAATTCTTTGGAAACTTAAATAACCCATAACTCTTTCAAAAATGGTTCAATTGCAACTTTATTTGTAAAAGTACATTTCTGGCATAACCCATAACTCTTTCAAAATAGGTTCAATTGCAACTTTTTTATAAAAGTACATTTCTGGCATCTGAATATATATAAATCACTTTACCGAAGTCGATTTGAATCAATATTTTAGAAAATATGGCCAACGAGATGAAAAAATTAAAAAAATTGGCATTTTTAAAAAAGCAAAATTCTTTGGAAACTTTAATAACCCATAACTCTCTCAAAAAAGGTTCAACTGCAACTAAATTTGAAAAGTAAATTTCTGGCATCTGAATATATATAAATCACTTTACCGAAGTCGATTTAAATCAATATTTTAGAAAATATGGCCAAAAGGATGAAAAAAATAAAAAAATTGGCATTTTTAAAAATGCAAAATTCTTTGGAAACTTTAATAACCCATAACTCTCTCAAAAAAGGTTCAACTGCAAATTAATTTGAAAAGTAAATTTCTGGCATCTGAATATATATAAATCACTTTACCGAAGTCGATTTGAATCAATATTTTAAAAAATATGGCCTAAAAGGTGAAAAAATTAAAAAAATTGGCATTTTTAATAAAGCTAAATTCCTTGGAAACTTTATTAACCCATAACTCTTTCAAAATAGGTTCAATTGCAACTTTTTTATAAAAGTACATTTCTGGCATCTGAATATATATAAATCACTTTACTGAAGTCGATTTGAATCAATATTTTGGAAAATATGGCCAAAGAGATGGAAAAATTATAAAAATTGGCATTTTTAAAAAAGCAAAATTCGTTGGAAACTTTAATAACCCATAACTCTTTCAAAAAAGGTTCAGCTGCAACTTAATTTGAAAAGTAAATTTCTTGCATCTCATTATATATAAATCACTTTACCGAAGTCGATTCGAATCAATATTTTAGAAAATATGGCCTAAAAGGTGGAAAAATTATAAAAATTGGCATTTTTAAGAAAAACAAAATTCTTTGGAAACTTTAATAACCCATAACTCTTTTAAAATAGGTTCAATTGCAACTTTTTTATAAAAGTAAACTTTTTGCATCTCAATATATATAAATCACTTTACCGAAGTCGATTTGAATCAATATTTTAGAAAATATGTCCAAAAAGGTGAAAAATGAAAAAAATTTTCATTTTTTAAAAAGAAAAATTCTTTGGAAACTTAAATAACCCATAACTCGCTCAAAAAAGGTTCAATTGCAACTTTATTTATAAAAGTACATTTCTGGCATCTCAATATATATAAATCACTTTACCGAAGTCGATTTGAATCAATATTTTAGAAAATAAGGCCTAAAAGGTGAAAAAATTATAAAAATTGGCATTTTTAAAAAACTAAATTCTTTGGAAACTTTAATAACCTATAACTCTTTTAAAAGAGGTTGAATTACAACTTTATTTGTAAAAGTACATTTCTGGCATCTGAATATATATAAATCACTTTACCGAAGTCGATTTGAATCAATATTCTAGAAAATATGGCGTAAAAGGTGAAAAAATTATAAATATTGGCATTTTTAAAAAGCTAAATTCTTTGGAAACTTTAATAACCCATAACTCTTTCAAAATATGATCAATTGCAATTTAATTTGAAAAGTAAATTTCTGGCATCTGAATATATATAAATCACTTTACCGAAGTCGATTTGAATCAATATTTTAGAAAATATGACCTAAAAGGTGAAAAAATTTAAAAAATTGGCATTTTTAATAAAGCTAATTTCTTTGGAAACTTTAATAACCCATAACTCTTTCAAAATAGGTTCAATTGCAACTTTTTTATAAAAGTACATTTCCGGCATTTGAATATATATAAATCACTTTACCGAAGTCGATTTGAATCAATATTTTAGAAATATGGCCTAAAAGGTGGAAAAATTAAAAAAATTGGCATTTTTATAAAAGCAAAATTCTTTGGAAACTTTAATAACCCATAACTCTCTCAAAAAAGGTTCAACTACAACTTAATTTGGAAAGTAAATTTCTTGCATCTCAATTTATATAAATCACTTTACCGAAGTCGATTTGAAGCAATATTTTAGAAAATATGGCCTAAAAGGTGAAAAAATTATAAAAATTGGCATTTTTAAAAAAGCTAAATTCTTTGAAAAATTTAATAACCCATAACTCTTTCAAAAAAGTTCAATTGCAACTTTTTTATAAAAGTACATTTCTGGCATCTGAATATATATAAATCACTTTACCGAAGTCGATTTGAATCAATATTTTAGAAAATATGGCCAAAGAGATGAAAAAATTAAAAAAATTGGCATTTTTAAAAAAGCAAAATTCTTTGGAAACTTTAATAACCCATAACTCTCTCAAAAAAGGTTCAACTGCAACTTAATTTAAAAAGTAAATTTCTTGCATCTCAATATATATAAATCACTTTACCGAAGTCGATTTGAAGCAATATTTTAGAAAATATGGCCTAAAAGGTGGAAAATTATAAAAATTGGCATTTTTAAAAAAGCTAAATTCTTTGGAAAATTTAATAACCCATAACTCTTTCATAAAAGGTTCAACTGCAACTTAATTTGTAAAAGTACATTTCTGGCATCTCATTATATATAAATCACTTTACCGAAGTCGATTTGAATCAATATTTTAGAAAATAAGGCCTAAAAGGTGAAAAAATTATAAAAATAAAGCAAAATTCTTTGGAAAATTTAATAACCCATATTTCTTTCAAAATAGGTTGAATTACAGCTTTATTTGTAAAAGTACATTTCTGGCATCTGAATATATATAAATCACTTTACTGAAGTCGATTTGAATCAATATTTTAGAAAATATGGGCAAAGAGATGAAAAAATTAAAAAAATTGGCATTTTTAAAAAAGCAAAATTCTTTGGAAACTTTAATAACCCATAACTCTCTCAAAAAAGGTTCAACTGCAATGTAATTTGAAAAGAAAATTTCTTTCATCTCAATATATATAAATCACTTTACCGAAGTCGATTTGAAACAATATTTTAGAAAATATGGCCTAAAAGGTGGAAAAATTATAAAAATTGGCATTTTAAAAAAGCAAAATTCTTTGGAAAATTTAATAACCCATAACTCTTTTATAAAAGGTTCAACTGCAACTTAATTTGGAAAGTAAATTTTTGGCATCTCAATATATATAAATCACTTTACCGAAGTCGATTTGAATCAATATTTTTGAAAATATGACCTAAAAGGTGAAAAAATTAAAAAAATTGGCATTTTTAAAAAAGCAAAATTCTTTGGAAACTTTAATAACCCATAACTCTTTCAAAATAGGTTCAATTGCATCTTTTTTATAAAAGTACATTTCTGGCATCTGAATATATATAAATCACTTTACCGAAGTCGATTTGAATCAATATTTTAGAAAATATGGCCTAAAAGGTTGAAAAATTATAAAAATTGGCATTTTTAAAAAAGCAAAATTCTTTGGAAACTTTAATAACCCATAACTCTCTCAAAAAAGTTTCAACTGCAACTTAATTTGAAAAAGTTTATTTCTGGCATCTCAATATATATAAATCACTTTACCGAAGTCGATTTGAATCAATATTTTAGAAAATAAGGCCTAAAAGGTAAAAAAATTATAAAAATTGGCATTTTTAAAAAAGCTAAATTCTTTGGAAACTTTAATAACCTATAACTCTTTTAAAAGAGGTTGAATTACAACTTTATTTGTAAAAGTACATTTCTGGCATCTGAATATATATAAATCACTTTACCGAAGTCGATTTGAAGCAATATTTTAGAAAATATGGCCTAAAAGGTGGAAAAATTATAAAAATTGGCATTTTTAATAAAGCAAAATTCTTTGGAAAATTTAATAACCCATAATTCTTTCATTAAAGGTTCAACTGCAACTAAATTTGGAAAGTAAATTTTTGGCATCTCAATATATATAAATCACTTTACCGAAGTCGATTTGAATCAATATTTTTGAAAATATGACCTAAAAGGTGAAAAAATTAAAAAAATTGGCATTTTTAAAAACGCTGAATTCTTTGGAAACTTTAATAACCCATAACTCTTTCAAAATAGGTTCAATTGCATCTTTTTTATAAAAGTACATTTCTGGCATCTGAATATATATAAATCACTTTACCGAAGTCGATTTGAATCAATATTTTAGAAAATATGGCCAAAAAGATGAAAAAAATAAAAAAATTGGCATTTTTAAAAAAGCAAAATTCTTTGGAAACTTTAATAACCCATAACTCTTTCAAAATAGGTTCAATTGCAACTTTTTTATAAAAAAAATATTTTTGGCATCTGAATATATATAAATCACTTTACCGAAGTCGATTTAAATCAATATTTTAAAAAATTTGGCCTAAAAGGTGGAAATATTATAAAAATTGGCATTTTTAAAAAAGCTAAATTCTTTGGAAACTTTAATAACCCATAACTCTTTCAAAATAGGTTCAATTGCATTTTTTTTATAAAAGTACATTTCTGGCATCTGAATATATATAAATCACTTTACCGAAGTCGATTTGAATCAATATTTTAGAAAATATGGCCAAAAAGATGAAAAAAATAAAAAAATTGGCATTTTTAAAAAAGCAAAATTCTTTGGAAACTTTAATAACCCATAACTCTTTCAAAATAGGTTCAATTGCATCTTTTTTATAAAAGTACATTTCTTGCATCTGAATATATATAAATCACTTTACCGAAGTCGATTTGAATCAATATTTTCGAAAATATGGCCAAAAAGGTGGAAAAATTATAAAAATTGGCATTTTTAAAAAAGCTAAATTCTTTGTAAACTTTAATAACCCATAATTCTTTCAAAATATGTTCAATTTCAACTTTTTTATGAAAGTACATTTTTGGCATCTAAATATATATAAATCACTTTACCGAAGTCGATTTGAATCAATATTTTAGAAAATATGGAAACTTTGGAAACTTTGGAAACTTTAATAACCCATAACACTTTCAAAATAGGTTCAATTGCATCTTTTTTATAAAAGTACATTTCTGGCATCTGAATATATATAAATCACTTTACCGAAGTCGATTTGAATCAATATTTTAGAAAATATGGCCAAAAAGATGAAAAAAATAAAAAAATTGGCATTTTTAAAAAAGCAAAATTCTTTGGAAACTTTAATAACCCATAACTCTTTCAAAATAGGTTCAATTGCATCTTTTTTACAAAAGTACATTTCTGGCATCTGAATATATATAAATCACTTTACCGAAGTCGATTTGAATCAATATTTTAGAAAATATGGCCTAAAAGGTGGAAAAATTATAAAAATTGGCATTTTTAAAAAAGCTAAATTCTTTGTAAACTTTAATAACCCATAATTCTTTCAAAATATGTTCAATTTCAACTTTTTTATAAAAGTAAATTTTTGGCATCTAAATATACATAAATCACTTTACCGAAGTCGATTTGAATCAATATTTTAGAAAATATGGAAACTTTGGAAACTTTAATAACCCATAACTCTTTCAAAATAGGTTCAATTGCATATTTTTTATAAATGTACATTTCTGGCATATGAATAAACTTTGGAAACTTTAATAACCCATAATTCTTTCAAAATATGTTCAATTTCAACTTTTTTATAAAAGTAAATTTTTGGCATCTAAATATACATAAATCACTTTACCGAAGTCGATTTGAATAAATATTTCAGAAAATATGGCTTAAAAGGTGGAAAAATTATAAAAATTTTCATTTTTAAAAAAAGCTAAATTCTTTGGAAACTTTAATAACCCATAACTCTTTCAAAATAGGTTCAATTGCAATTTAATTTGAAAAGTAAATTTCTGGCATCTGAATATATATAAATCACTTTACCGAAGTCGATTTGAATTAATATTTTAGAAAATATGTCCAAAACGGTGAAAAATGGAAAAAATTGTCATTTTTAATAAAGAAAAATTCTTTGGAAACTTTAATAACCCATAACGCTTTCAAAAAAGGTTCAATTGCAACTTTATTTGTAAAAGTACATTTTTGGCATATGAATATATATAAATCACTTTACCGAAGTCGATTTGAATCAATATTTTAGAAAATATGGCCTAAAAGGTGGAAAAATTATAAAAATTGGCATTTTTAAAAAAGCAAAATTCTTTGTAAACTTTAATAACCCATAATTCTTTCAAAATATGTTTGGCATCTAAATATATATAAATCACTTTACCGAAGTCGATTTGAATCAATATTTTAGAAAATATGGAAACTTTGGAAACTTTAATAACCCATAACACTTTCAAAATAGGTTCAATTGCATCTTTTTTACAAAAGTACATTTCTGGCATCTGAATATATATAAATCACTATACCGAAGTCGATTTGAATCAATATTTTAGAAAATATGGCCAAAAAGATGAAAAAAATAAAAAAATTGGCATTTTTAAAAAAGCAAAATTCTTTGGAAACTTTAATAACCCATAACTCTTTCAAAATAGGTTCAATTGCATCTTTTTATAAAAGTACATTTCTGGCATCTGAATATATATAAATCACTTTACCGAAGTCGATTTGAATCAATATTTTAGAAAATATGGCCTAAAAGGTGGAAAAATTATAAAAATTGGCATTTTTAAAAAAGCTAAATTCTTTGGAAACTTTAATAACCCATAATTCTTTCAAAATATGTTCAATTTCAACTTTTTTATAAAAGTAGATTTTTGGCATCTAAATATATATTAATCACTTTACCGAAGTCGATTTGAATCAATATTTTAGAAAATATGGCCAAACTTTTTAAAGGAAACTTTAATAACCCATAACTCTTTCAAAATAGGTTCAATTGCATCTTTTTTTTAAAAAGTACATTTCTGGCATCTGAATATATATAAATCACTTTACCGAAGTCGATTTGAATTAATATTTTAGAAAATATGTCCAAAAAGGTGAAAAATGAAAAAAATTGTCATTTTTAATAAAGAAAAATTCTTTGGAAACTTTAATAACCCATAACGCTTTCAAAAAAGGTTCAATTGCAACTTTATTTGTAAAAGTACATTTCTGGCATACGAATATATATAAATCACTTTACCGAAGTCGATTTGAATCAATATTTTAGAAAATATGGCCTAAAAGGTGGAAAAATTATAAAAATTGGCATTTTTAAAAAAGCTAAATTCTTTGTAAACTTTAATAACCCATAATTCTTTCAAAATATGTTCAATTTCAACTTTTTATAAAAGTACATTTTTGGCATCTAAATATATATAAATCACTTTACCGAAGTCGATTTGAATCAATATTTTAGAAAATATGGAAACTTTGGAAACTTTGGAAACTTTAATAACCCATAACACTTTCAAAATAGGTTCAATTGCATCTTTTTTATAAAAGTACATTTCTGGCATCTGAATATATATAAATCACTTTACCGAAGTCGATTTGAATTAATATTTTAGAAAATATGTCCAAAAAGGTGAAAAATGAAAAAAATTGTCATTTTTAATAAAGAAAAATTCTTTGGAAACTTTAATAACCCATAACGCTTTCAAAAAAGGTTCAATTGCAACTTTATTTGTAAAAGTACATTTCTGGCATATGAATATAAAAAAATCACTTTACCGAAGTCGATTTGAATCAATATTTTAGAAAATATGGCCTAAAAGGTGGAAAAATTATAAAAATTGGCATTTTTAAAAAAGCTAAATTCTTTGGAAACTTAAATAACCCATAACTCCTTCAAAAAAGGTTCAATTGCAACTTAATTTAGAAAGTAAATTTTTGGCATCTCAATATATATAAATCACTTTACCGAAGTCGATTTGAATCAATATTTTAGAAAATATGGCCTAAAAGGTGAAAAATTATAAAAATTGACATTTTTGAAAAAGCTAAATTCTTTGGAAACTTTAATAACCTAAACCTCTTTTAAAAGAGGTTGAATTACAACTTTATTTGTAAAAGTACATTTCCGGCATCTCAATATATATAAATCACTTTACCGAAGTCGATTTGAATCAATATTTTAGAAAATATGGCCTAAAAGGTGAAAAAATTATAAAAATTGGCATTTTTAAAAAAGCAAAATTCTTTGGAAACTTTAATAACCCATAACTCTTTCAAAATAGGTTCAATAGCATCTTTTTTATAAAAGTACATTTCTGGCATATGAATATATATAAATCACTTTACCGAAGTCGATTTGAATCAATATTTTAGAAAATATGGAAACTTTGGAAACTTTAATAACCCATAACACTTTCAAAATAGGTTCAATTGCATCTTTTTTATAAAAGTACATTTCTGGCATCTGAATATATATAAATCACTTTACCGAAGTCGATTTGAATCAATATTTTAGAAAATATGGCCAAAAAGATGAAAAAAATAAAAAATTGGCATTTTTAAAAAGCAAAATTCTTTGGAAACTTTAATAACCCATAACTCTTTCAAAATAGGTTCAATTGCATCTTTTTTACAAAAGTACATTTCTGGCATCTGAATATATATAAATCACTTTACCGAAGTCGATTTGAATCAATATTTTAGAAAATATGGCCTAAAAGGTGGAAAAATTATAAAAATTGGCATTTTTAAAAAAGCTAAATTCTTTGTAAACTTTAATAACCCATAATTCTTTCAAAATACGTTCAATTTCAACTTTTTTTATAAAAGTAAATTTTGGCATCTAAATATACATAAATCACTTTACCGAAGTCGATTTGAATCAATATTTTAGAAAATATGGAAACTTTGGAAACTTTAATAACCCATAACTCTTTCAAAATAGGTTCAATTGCATATTTTTTATAAATGTACATTTCTGGCATATGAATAAACTTTGGAAACTTTAATAACCCATAATTCTTTCAAAATATGTTCAATTTCAACTTTTTTATAAAAGTACATTTTTGGCATCTAAATATATATAAATCACTTTACCGAAGTCGATTTGAATCAATATTTTAGAAAATATGGAAACTTTGGAAACTTTGGAAACTTTAATAACCCATAACACTTTCAAAATAGGTTCAATTGCATCTTTTTTATAAAAGTACATTTCTGGCATCTGAATATATATAAATCACTTTACCGAAGTCGATTTGAATTAATATTTTAGAAAATATGTCCAAAAAGGTGAAAAATGAAAAAAATTGTCATTTTTAATAAAGAAAAATTCTTTGGAAACTTTAATAACCCATAACGCTTTCAAAAAAGGTTCAATTGCAACTTTATTTGTAAAAGTACATTTCTGGCATATGAATATAAAAAAATCACTTTACCGAAGTCGATTTGAATCAATATTTTAGAAAATATGGCCTAAAAGGTGGAAAAATTATAAAAATTGGCATTTTTAAAAAAGCTAAATTCTTTGGAAACTTAAATAACCCATAACTCCTTCAAAAAAGGTTCAATTGCAACTTAATTTAGAAAGTAAATTTTTGGCATCTCAATATATATAAATCACTTTACCGAAGTCGATTTGAATCAATATTTTAGAAAATATGGCCTAAAAGGTGAAAAATTATAAAAATTGGCATTTTTAAAAAAGCAAAATTCTTTGGAAACTTTAATAACCCATAACTCTTTCAAAATAGGTTCAATAGCATCTTTTTTAAAAAAGTACATTTCTGGCATATGAATATATATAAATCACTTTACCGAAGTCGATTTGAATCAATATTTTAGAAAATATGGCCTAAAAGGTGGAAAAATTATAAAAATTGGCATTTTTAAAAAAGCTAAATTCTTTGGAAACTTTAATAACCCATAACTCTTTCAAAATAGGTTCAATTGCAACTTTTTTATAAAAGTACATTTCTGGAATCTGAATATATATAAATCACTCTACCGAAGTCGATTTGAATCAATATTTTAGAAAATATGGCCAAAAAGATGAAAAAAATAAAAAAATTGGCATTTTTAAAAAAGCAAAATTCTTTGGAAAATTTAATAACCCATAACTCTTTCAAAATAGGTTCAATTGCATCTTTTTTATAAAAGTACATTTCTGGCATCTGAATATATATAGTCACTTTACCGAAGTCGATTTGAATCAATATTATAGAAAATATGGCCAAAAAAGTGAAAGAATTAAAAAAATTGGCATTTTTAAAAAAGCAAAATTCTTTGGAAACTTTAATAACCCATAACTCTTTCAAAAAAGGTTCAACTGCAACTTAATCTAAAAAGTAAATTTCTTGCATCTCAATATATATAAATAACTTTACTGAAGTCGATTTGAATCAATATTTTAGAAAATATGGCCTAAAAGGTGAAAAAATTAAAAAAATTGGCATTTTTAAAAAAGCAAAATTCTTTGGAAAATTTAATAACCCATAACTCTTTCATAAAATGTTCAACTGCAACTTAATTTGGAAAGTACATTTTTGGCATCTCAATATATATAAATCACTTTACCGAAGTCGATTTGAATCAATATTTTAGAAAATATGGCCTAAAAGGTGAAAAAATTATAAAAATTGGCATTTTTAAAAAAGCAAAATTCTTTGGAAATTTTAATAACCCATAACTCTTTCAAAATAGGTTCAATTGCATCTTTTTTATAAAAGTACATTTCTGGCATATGAATATATATAAATCACTTTACTGAAGTCGATTTGAATCAATATTTTAGAAAATATGGCCTAAAAGGTGAAAAAATTATAAAAATTTGCATTTTTAAAAAAGCAAAATTGTTTGGAAAATTTAATAACCCATAACTCTTTCAAAAAATGTTGAACTGCAACTCAATTTGGAAAGTAAATTTTTGGCATTTCAGTATATATAAATCACTTTACCGAAGTCGATTTGAATCAATATTTTAGAAAATATGGCCTAAAAGGTGAAAAAATTATAAAAATTGGCATTTTTAAAAAAGCAAAATTCTTTGGAAACTTTAATAATCCATTACTCTTTCAAAATAGGTTCAATTGCATCTGTTTTATAAAAGTACATTTCTGGCATATGAATATATATAAATCACTTTACCGAAGTCGATTTGAATCAATATTTTAGAAAATATGGCCTAAAAGGTGGAAAAATAATAAAAATTGGCATTTTTAAAAAAGCTAAATTCTTTGGAAACTTTAATAACCCATAACTCTTTCAAAATAGGTTCAATTGCAACTTTTTTATAAAAGTACATTTCTGGCATCTGAATATATATAAATCACTTTACCGAAGTCGATTTGAATCAATATTTTAGAAAATATGGCCAAAAAGATGAAAAAATAAAAAAATTGGTCATTTCTAAAAAAGCAAAATTCTTTGGATAATTTAATAACCCATAACTCTTTCAAAAAAGGTTCAACTGCAACTTAATTTGAAAAGTATATTTTTGGCATCTCAATATATATAAATCACTTTACCGAAGTCGATTTGAATCAATATTTTAGAAAATAAGGCCTAAAAGGTGAAAAAATTATAAAAATTGGCATTTTTAAAAAAGCAAAATTCTTTGGAAACTTTAATAACCAATAACTCTTTCAAAATAGGTTCAATTGCAACTTTTTTATAAAAGTTCATTTCTGGCATCTGAATATATATAAATCACTTTACCGAAGTCGATTTGAATCAATATTTTAGAAAATATGGCCAAAAAGATGAAAAAAATAAAAAAATTGGTCACTTTTAAAAAAGCAAAATTCTTTGGAAAATTTAATAACCCATAACTCTTTCAAAAAAGGTTCAACTGCAACTTAATTTGAAAAGTAAATTTTTGGCATCTCAATATATATAAATCACTTTACCGAAGTCGATTTGAATCAATATTTTAGAAAATATGGCCTAAAAGGTTAAAAAATTATAAAAATTGGCATTTTTAAAAAAGCAAAATTCTTTGGAAACTTTAATAACCAATAACTCTTTCAAAATAGGTTCAATTGCAACTTTTTTATAAAAGTTCATTTCTGGAATCTGAATATATATAAATCACTTTACCGAAGTCGATTTGAATCAATATTTTAGAAAATATGGCCAAAAAGATGAAAAAAAAATAAAAAAACTGGAATTTTTTAAAAATCTAAATTCTTTGGAAAATTTAATAACCCAAAACTCTTTCAAAATAGGTTCAATTGCATCTTTTTTATAAAAGTACATTTCTGGCATCTGAATATATATAGTCACTTTACCGAAGTCGATTTGAATCAATATTTTAGAAAATATGGCCAAAAAAGTGAAAGAATTAAAAAAATTGGCATTTTTAAAAAAGCAAAATTCTTTGGAAACTTTAATAACCCATAACTCTTTCAAAAAAGGTTCAACTGCAACTTAATCTAAAAAGTAAATTTCTTGCATCTCAATATATATAAATAATTTTACTGAAGTCGATTTGAATCAATATTTTAGAAAATATGGCCTAAAAGGTGAAAAAATTATAAAAATTTGCATTTTTAAAAAAGCAAAATTGTTTGGAAAATTTAATAACCCATAACTCTTTCAAAAAATGTTCAACTGCAACTCAATTTGGAAAGTAAATTTTTGGCATTTCAGTATATATAAATCACTTTACCGAAGTCGATTTGAATCAATATTTTAGAAAATATGGCCTAAAAGGTGAAAAAATTATAAAAATTGGCATTTTTAAAAAAGCTAAATTCTTTGGAAACTTTAATAATCCATTACTCTTTCAAAATAGGTTCAATTGCATCTTTTTTATAAAAGTACATTTCTGGCATATGAATATATATAAATCACTTTACCGAAGTCGATTTGAATCAATATTTTAGAAAATATGGCCTAAAAGGTGGAAAAATAATAAAAATTGGCATTTTTAAAAAAGCTAAATTCTTTGGAAACTTTAATAACCCATAACTCTTTCAAAATAGGTTCAATTGCAACTTTTTTATAAAAGTACATTTCTGGCATCTGAATATATATAAATCACTTTACCGAAGTCGATTTGAATCAATATTTTAGAAAATATGGCCAAAAAGATGAAAAAAATAAAAAAATTGGTCATTTCTAAAAAAGCAAAATTCTTTGGAAAATTTAATAACCCATAACTCTTTCAAAAAAGGTTCAACTGCAACTTAATTTGAAAAGTAAATTTTTGGCATCTCAATATATATAAATCACTTTACCGAAGTCGATTTGAATCAATATTTTAGAAAATATGGCCTAAAAGGTGAAAAAATTATAAAAATTGGCATTTTTAAAAAAGCAAAATTCTTTGGAAACTTTAATAACCCATAACTCTTTCAAAATAGGTTCAATTGCATCTTTTTTATAAAAGTACATTTCTGACATATGAATATATATAAATCACTTTACCGAAGTCGATTTGAATCAATATTTTAGAAAATATGGCCAAAAAGGTGAAAAAATTAAAAAAATTGGCATTTTAAATAAGCAAAATTCTCTGGAAACTTTAATAACCCATAACTCTTTCAAAATAAGTTCAATTGCAACTTTATTTATAAAAGTACATTTCTGGCATCTGAATATATATAAATCACTTTACCGAAGTCGATTTTAATCAATATTTTAGAAAATATGGCCATTTAGTGAAAAAATTAAAAAAAATTTTGCATTTTTAAAAAAGCAAAATTCTTTGGAAACTTTAATAACCCATAACTCTTTCAAAAAGGGTTCCACTGCAACTTTATCTAAAAAGTAAATTTCTTGCATCTCAAAATATATAAATAACTTTACTGAAGTCGATTTGAATCAATATTTTAGAAAATATGGCCTAAAAGGTAGAAAAATTATAAAAATTGGCATTTTTAAAAAAGGAAAATTCTTTGGAAACTTTAATAACCCATAACTCTTTCAAAAAAGGTTCAACTGCAACTTAATTTGAGAAGAAAATTTCTTGCATCTCAATAAATATAATTCACTTTACCGAAGTCGATTTGAAGCAATATTTTAGAAAATATGGCCTAACAGGTGAAAAAATTATATAAATTGGCATTTTTAAAAAGGAAAATTCTTTGGAAAATTTAATAGCCCATAACTCTTTCATAAAAGGTTCAACTGCAACTTAATTTGGAAAGTAAATTTTTGGCATCTCATTATATATAAATCACTTTACCGAAGTCGATTTGAATCAATATTTTAGAAAATATGGCCAAAGAGATGAAAAAATTAAAAAAAAATGGCATTTTTAAAAAACCAAAATTCTTTGGAAACTTTAATAACCCATAACTCTTTCAAAAAAGGTTCAACTGCAACTTTATCTAAAAAGTAAATTTCTTGCATCTCAATTTATATAAATAACTTTACTGAAGTCGATTTGAATCAATATTTTAAAAAATATGGCCAAAAAGGTGAAAAAATTAAAAAAACTGGCGTTTTTAAAAAAGAAAAATTCGTTGGAAATTTTAATAACTCATAACACTTTTAAAAAAGGTTCAACTGCAACTTTATTTGGAAAATAAATTTTTGGCATCTCAATATATATAAATCACTTTACCGAAGTCGATTTGAATCAATATTTTAGAAAATATGGCCTAAAAGGTGAAAAAATTATAAAAATTGGCATTTCAATATATATAAATCACTTTACCGAAGTCGATTTGAATCAATATTTTAGAAAATATGGCCTTAAAGGTGATAAAATTATAAAAATTGGCATTTTTAAAAAAGCAAAATTCTTTGGAAACTTTAATAACCCATAACTCTTTCATAAAAAGTTCAACTGCAACTTAATTTGGAAAGTAAATTTTTGGCATCTCAATATATATAAATCACTGTTTGCGTGAGATGGCAACGCCGAGCAGCTGATCCGGCTGCTCCACACGATACTCCTGATCGATAGTATCGATACCCGACGATCGGCTATCGTGGAGGTGACCCGCTCTAATTAAATTCATAAGTAAAAGAAATATCTCGCAAGTCACCCCCGACTTGCTTTACACATTGTTTTTGTAAGCAAATTCAATTCTGCTCATACTCTTGTGCCCCACCGAAAGTTGCCAAATAAAGCAACAGTTAATTTAAAACAAGTGCAACTCCGCGTTTTGTTTTCCCCAACTACACTCCCCCCTCACTCCGCAGCTCATCAACGTATGTACATACGTACATACAACAGCAGCGGACAACTAACAGCAGCAGCAACGACAGATCGACCCCAGACTCTCCGCCGCCCACTACCACAGGGATCACACACCCTAGGACCCCAGGAATACATTCCCGCCCGCTACAACATTTGGTCCTTCGAGCCGGATCGAATATCCTTTCGATAGAATATCCTTTCGGGACGAATATCCTTTCGTCTTTACCGGCTCGCACCGCGGGAATTTCAAAGCTTATATCCCGATAAGTACAAGTGTGATTCCTCATAAAAGTTCGATTGTCTCGCGTTTGTTTTTAAATCCATAAAAACAAAACGAAACGCAAAGTTGAACGTACTCAGCAGGAAATTACAGCTGAGCCGAGTTACAGCTATACATACATACATACAAATATACAAGCATACGTCTCAATACGTGTGTGTGTGGTTTTGTATGTATAGTTGCTGACCGGCCGTCCGTTATCAGCTTGTCTTACTTTGCGCTGTTCACTCGCACTCACGCACTGACGTCCAAAAATAAAGATAAGCAAGCATTTGTTTGTGTTTTTTGCGGATTTTATCTTGATCCAACTGTGTTCGGCAGTGTGCAGTATTCTACACCTGTGGATATCTAATTAGATCCACCTCTGTACTGTGAATCGGTGATACACTATTTTTTTTCGATCGTGTTCATCCTCATCTGTTGCAGCATCAAACAGTGTCAGACGATTTTCCATATCGCCCATTTCAGCAGGCCTCAATTTGCCTGCCCCAATCCCGTCGTTTTCTCGTCTTAACGACAAGACCCATCCCGCTGCTGCGCACTTAAATTACTCCACATCTATCATGGCCCTTCCCGACTTCAACACCATCGCAAGAAAACTTATCCAGTTTAATGATCGACTCAACAGACCCTCGAGAGGAACTCCTACTCTCTACACCTCCAAGTCCGACGTGACCACATTAACTCCTTGTGGCACAAAGTTTAGTCTGAATACGAGCGTTGCTCTCGTCTTCTTAATCCTAAGGAACTGAGCGATGATGTTTTGGCCATGGAGTCGACCTACGACCACTGCTACCACATATATGAGCAGTGTGTTGCCATGCTAAGCCAGCAGAGTGACCATGCATCTACTCTGCTCCGTCTTGCAGCTCCTCCCGCTCCTACAGTTGCCATTTCCACTGGCTGTCAACTACCCCCCTGTGACACTGAGGTGTTCCACGGGGATTACACCAAATGGCCCACGTTTCGAGATCTTTTCACAGCAATCTACATCAACAACCCTCAGTTGACTCCCGTAGAAAAGCTGTTCCATTTGAACGCCAAAACAAGTGGCGAGGCCAAGGCAATTGTAGCACGATCTCCGCTGACTAACGACGGCTTCTGTTCAGCGTGGGCCGCTCTCTCTGAAAGGTTTGAAAACAAGCGGCTATTGGTTAATAGTCAGCTTAAGATCCTGTTCAATCTATCTCCAGTTACCACAGAGTCTGCAGAGGCCCTCAAAGGATTACATAGCACAATTCACGGTTGTCTGACAGCGTTAGAACACTCTGACGTCTCCACAGACAACTGGGATTGTCTCCTAATCTTTCTTTGCTCCTCCAAGCTTCCTAAGACGACCCTTGCCCTTTGGGAGCAAAGCTTATTGAAGAAACATGACATCCCCACCTGGCAAGAGATGGACAGATTCCTGCGAGAACGACATCTCACTCTTGAAGCCATCGAGGATGTCATATCGCCCGTCTCGAACAGTCAGCCCCTACGAGCCAGCCATTCCAAGGCCACTCCAAGAAGCTCAGGACCGGATCGGATTCACTCCTACAGATCCATTATCAGGGTAGCGTCTCCAAAATGTGATCTCTGCTCCAAAGAGAATCACCCCGTGCGGGTCTGCACCAAGTTCCTGCAGATGTCGGTCCAACAGAGGTCGACATACATAACTCAAAGTGGGTTATGTACTAATTGTTTCGCCCGCAGTCACCAAGTCCGTGACTGTCCCAGTCAGCATAGCTGCTATGTCTGTGCACGGCGACACAATACCCTTCTGCATCGCGACGTCTCAGATCCGAGTCGCGACGCCCTTCCACGTCAACCGCTCTCGCTGTCTCAAGCGCTCCGGATCATCCTCTGTCCAACATACAGTCCACTAGTTCCAACACCGAGCAAAGCTGTTTTGCCACCCACACGCGAGGAGTCCTCTTGGGCACTGCCATTGTCCACATATGTCACGCAGGTGTGACATACCCCGCTCGCGCGTTGCTCGACTCTGGATCCGAAGCGACTTTTATTTCCGAGCGACTCAGCAACTCAATCCAGTTGCCTTTCCAGCCAGTTCTGGCTCAAGTGTCCGGCTTGAGTCAGAGGACTGAGGCCCAATCACACAAAGTGTGTGGCTTCCAGATTGGGTCCCTTCTTAAGCCCAATGTGCGCATTGATGCAACAGCCTATGTGCTCCCACACCTCGCTGGAGACCTTCCGTCAACGAGGATACCCCACGGCGTTTTCCATAATCTCCCACACCTCAAGTGGGTAAACCCATCCTTCTGCCGAAGCTCAGAGATTGATCTCCTGATAGGATCGGATATCCTTCCGTCTATTCTATTGGGAGGATTTAAACAAAATCTCTGCGGAACTCTGCTCGGACAAGAGACTATTTTCGGCTGGGTTCTCACGGGTCCGATCCCCCGTTCCAAGGCAAAGTCGATCGCATCGCTCTCTGCTCGCATCACTCTTGTCAACGCGAGTCCTCGACAGCAACGGCCCACCGAGATGAGAGCCATTCCTAATCACTGCTCTCCAAAGTCCGCAGATGCTCTCGCAGCTGAGCAATTCCTGCCTCCAGCGATTCCACGAGTGCCTCAGACAACCTCTACGACCAAAAGGAATCGGCGCTGACGTCGCCAGGAAGGCGATCCCAAGGGCACCCCCTCTACGACCCTCGTACAGCTGCCTTTGGAAGATGGCCTACAAGACCCTCTGTCCTATCAGCCATCCCCGACCACTATTCAGAATATCTCATCTCGATGTCCTCCATTTCAGAATATGGCGCCTGAGGACCAGCCCAACAACTTTCGGTGCCGAGCCTGTAAGGGATTCCACGCTCTCCGTCAATGTCAGCGATTCCTCCAGCTGACTGCGGAGAAGAGGCTTCGGGTTGTACTCGCCAATCGGTACTGCCCGAATTGTCTTGCCCATCAGCATTCAGGGACATCATGCCGGACTCGCCAGGGATGTCGCAAGTGTGGAGGAGATCACCACTCATTATTGCACTTTGAGTCGGTAGAGTCCCAGCTGCGGCCTCCTAAGTCTCGGAACCCGCCCCGATGCCAATCGCACTGCCAGCGGAAGACTGCTGCGAAGCTTACCGCTTCCCCTGTACCCCAAAGCAGCAGGAGTAAGATGACGGCAACTACACCCAACACCGGTCGCCCCCAATCCAGGAGGGTCATTCTTTGCAACAACGTTGCAATGGGGCCGGGATGTTTGCGTCAGATGGCAACGCCGAGCAGCTGATCCGGCTGCTCCACACGATACTCCTCATCGATAGTATCGATACCCGACGATCGGCTATCGTGGAGGTGACCCGCTCTAATTAAATTCATAAGTAAAGAAATATCTCGCAAGTCACCCCCGACTTGCTTTACACATTGTTTTTGTAAGCAAATTCAATTCTGCTCATACTCTTGTGCCCCACCGAAAGTAGCCAAATAAAGCAACAGTTAATTTAAAACAAGTGCAACTCCGCGTTTTGTTTTCCCCAACTACACTCCCCCCTCACTCCGCAGCTCATCAACGTATGTACATACGTACATACAACAGCAGCGGACAACTAACAGCAGCAGCAACGACAGATCGACCCCAGACTCTCCGCCGCCCACTACCACAGGGATCACACACCCTAGGACCCCAGGAATACATTCCCGCCCGCTACAACAATCACATTACCAAAGTCGATTTGAATCAATATTTTAGAAAATATGGCCTAAAAGGTGAAAAAATTATAAAAATTGGCATTTTTAAAAAAGCAAAATTCTTTGGAAACTTTAATAACCCATAACTCTTTCAAAATAGGTTCAATTGCATCTTTTTTATAAAAGTACATTTCTGGCATATGAATATATATAAATCACTTTACCGAAGTCGATTTGAATCAATATTTTAGAAAATATGGCCTAAAAGGTGGAAAAATTATAAAAATTGGCATTTTTAAAAAAGCTAAATTCTTTGGAAGCTTTAATAACCCATAACTCTTTCAAAATAGGTTCAATTGCAACTTTTTATAAAAAGTACATTTCTGGCATCTGAATATATATAAATCACTTTACCGAAGTCGATTTGAATCAATATTTTAGAAAATATGGCAAAAAAGGTGAAAAAATTAAAAAAATTGGAGTTTTTAAAAAAGAAAAATTCGTTGGAAACTTTAATAACTCATAACACTTTCAAAAAAGGTTCAACTGCAACTTTATTTGGAAAGTAAATTTTTGGCATCTCAATATATATAAATCACTTTACCGAAGTCGATTTGAATCAATATTTTAGAAAATATGGTCTAAAAGGTGAAAAAATTATAAAAATTGGCATTTCAATATATATAAATCACTTTACCGAAGTCGATTTGAATCAATATTTTAGAAAATATGGCCTAAAAGGTGATAAAATTATAAAAATTTTTAAAAAAGCAAAGTTCTTTGGAAACTTTAATAACCCATAACTCTTAAAAAAAAGGTTCAATTGCAACTTTCTTTATAAAAGTACATTTCTGGCATCTGAATATATATAAATCACTTTACCGAAGGCGATTTGAATCAATATTTTAGAAAATATGGCCATTTAGTGAAAAAATTAAAAAAATTTTGCATTTTTAAAAAAGCAAAATTCTTTGGAAACTTTAATAACCCATAAATCTTTCAAAAAGGGTTCAACTGCAACTTAATTTGGGAAGTAAATTTTTGGCATCTCAATATATATAAATCACTTTATCGAAGGCGATTTGAATCAATATTTTAGAAAATATGGCCAAAAAGGTGAAAAAATTAAAAAAATTGGCGTTTTTAAAAAAGAAAAATTCGTTGGAAACTTTAATAACTCATAACACTTTCAAAAAAGGTTCAACTGCAACTTTATTTGGAAAGTAAATTTTTGGCATCTCAATATATATAAATCACTTTACCGAAGTCGATTTGAATCAATATTTTAGAAAATATGGCCTAAAAGGTGAAAAAATTATAAAAATTGGCATTTCAATATATATAAATCACTTTACCGAAGTCGATTTGAATCAATATTTTAGATAAAATTATAAAAATTGGCATTTTTTAAAAAGCAAAATTCTTTGGAAACTTTAATAACCCATAACTCTTTCATAAAAAGTTCAACAGCAACTTAATTTGGAAAGTAAATTTTTGGCATCTCAATATATATAAATCACTTTACCGAAGACGATTTGAATCAATATTTTAGAAAATATGGCCAAAGAGATGAAAAATTTAAAAAAAATGGCATTTTTAAAAAAGCAAAATTCTTTGGAAACTTTAATAACCCATAACTCATTCAAAAAAGGTTCAACTGCATCTTTTTTATAAAAGTACATTTCTGGCATCTGAATATATATAGTCACTTTACCGAAGTCGATTTGAATCAATATTTTAGAAAATATAACCAAAAAGATGAAAAAAATAAAAAAATTGGCATTTTTAAAAAAGCAAAATTCTTTGGAAAATTTAATAACCCATAACTCTTTCAAAATAGGTTCAATTGCATCTTTTTTATAAAAGTACATTTCTGGCATCTGAATATATATAGTCACTTTACCGAAGTCGATTTGAATCAATATTTTAGAAAATATGGCCAAAAAGTGAAAGAATTAAAAAAATTGGCATTTTTAAAAAAGCAAAATTCGTTGGAAACTTTAATAACCCATAACTCTTTCAAAAAAGGTTCAACTGCAATTTAATCTAAAAAGTAAATTTCTTGCATCTCAATATATATAAATAATTTTACTGAAGTCGATTTGAATCAATATTTTAGAAAATATGGCCTAAAAGGTGAAAAAATTAAAAAAATTGGCATTTTTAAAAAAGCAAAATTCTTTGGAAAATTTAATAACCCATAACTCTTTCATAAAATGTTCAACTGCAACTTAATTTGGAAAGTAAATTTTTGGCATCTCAATATATATAAATCACTTTACCGAAGTCGATTTGAATCAATATTTTAGAAAATATGGCCTAAAAGGTGAAAAAATTATAAAAATTGGCATTTTTAAAAAAGCAAAATTCTTTGGAAACTTTAATAACCCATAACTCTTTCAAAATAGGTTCAATTGCATCTTTTTTATAAAAGTACATTTCTGGCATATGAATATATATAAATCACTTTACCGAAGTCGATTTGAATCAATATTTTAGAAAATATGGCCTAAAAGGTGGAAAAATTATAAAACTTGGCATTTTTAAAAAAGCTGAATTCTTTGGAAACTTTAATAACCCATAACTCTTTCAAAATAGGTTCAATTGCAACTTTTTTATAAAAGTACATTTCTGGAATCTGAATATATATAAATCACTTTACCGAAGTCGATTTGAATCAATATTTTAGAAAATATGGCCAAAAAGATGAAAAAAAATAAAAAAATTGGCATTTTTAAAAAAGCAAAATTCTTTGGAAAATTTAATAACCCATAACTCTTTCAAAAAATGTTCAACTGCAACTCAATTTGGAAAGTAAATTTTTGGCATTTCAGTATATATAAATCACTTTACCAAAGTCGATTTGAATCAATATTTTAGAAAATATGGCCTAAAAGGTGAAAAAATTATAAAAATTGGCATTTTTAAAAAAGCTAAATTCTTTGGAAACTTTAATAATCCATTACTCTTTCAAAATAGGTTCAATTGCATCTTTTTTATAAAAGTACATTTCTGGCATATGAATATATATAAATCACTTTACCGAAGTCGATTTGAATCAATATTTTAGAAAATATGGCCTAAAAAGGTGGAAAAATAATAAAAATTGGCATTTTTAAAAAAGCTAAATTCTTTGGAAACTTTAATAACCCATAACTCTTTCAAAATAGGTTCAATTGCAACTTTTTATAAAAGTACATTTCTGGCATCTGAATATATATAAATCACTTTACCGAAGTCGATTTGAATCAATATTTTAGAAAATATGGCCAAAAGATGAAAAAATAAAGAAATTGGTCATTTTCAAAAAAGGAAAATTCTTTGGAAAGTTTAATAACCCTTAACTCTTTCAAAAAAGGTTCAACTGCAACTTAATTTGAAAAGTAAATTTTTGGCATCTCAATATATATAAATCACTTTACCGAAGTCGATTTGAATCAATATTTTAGAAAATATGGCCTAAAAGGTGAAAAAAATTATAAAAATTGGCATTTTTAAAAAAGCAAAATTCTTTGGAAACTTTAATAACCCATAACTCTTTCAAAATGGGTTCAATTGCATCTTTTTATAAAAGTACATTTCTGGCATATGAATATATATAAATCACTTTACCGAAGTCGATTTGAATCAATATTTTAGAAAATATGGCCAAAAAGGGTGAAAAAATTAAAAAAATTGGCATTTTAAAAAAGCAAAATTCTCTGGAAACTTTAATAACCCATAACTCTTTCAAAATAAGTTCAATTGCAACTTTATTTATAAAAAGTACATTTCTGGCATCTGAATATATATAAATCACTTTACCGAAGTCGATTTGAATCAATATTTTAGAAAATATGGCCTAAAAGGTGAAAAAATTAAAAAAATTTTGCATTTTTAAAAAAGCAAAATTCTTTGGAAACTTTAATAACCCATAACTCTTTCAAAAAGGGTTCAACTGCAACTTTATCTAAAAAGTAAATTTCTTGCATCTCAAAATATATAAATAACTTTACTGAAGTCGATTTGAATCAATATTTTAGAAAATATGGCCTAAAAGGTAGAAAAATTATAAAAATTGGCATTTTTAAAAAAGGAAAATTCTTTGGAAACTTTAATAACCCATAACTCTTTCAAAAAAGGTTCAACTGCAACTTAATTTGAGAAGAAAATTTCTTGCATCTCAATAAATATAATTCACTTTACCGAAGTCGATTTAAAGCAATATTTTAGAAAATATGGCCTAAAAGGTGAAAAAATTATATAAATTGGCATTTTTAAAAAAGGAAAATTCTTTGGAAAATTTAATAGCCCATAACTCTTTCATAAAAGGTTCAACTGCAACTTAATTTGGAAAGTAAATTTTTGGCATCTCATTATATATAAATCACTTTACCGAAGTCGATTTGAATCAATATTTTAGAAAATATGGCCAAACAGATGAAAAAATTAAAAAAAAATGGCATTTTTAAAAAAGCAAAATTCTTTGGAAACTTTAATAACCCATAACTCTTTCAAAATAGGTTCAATTGCATCTTTTTATAAAAAGTACATTTCTGGCATATGAATATATATAAATCACTTTACCGAAGTCGATTTGAATCAATATTTTAGAAAATATGGCCAAAAGGTGAAAAAATTAAAAAAATTGGCATTTTAAAAAAGCAAAATTCTCTGGAATTGCAACTTTATTTATAAAAGTACATTTCTGGCATCTGAATATATATAAATCACTTTACCGAAGTCGATTTGAATCAATATTTTAGAAAATATGGCCATTTAGTGAAAAAATTAAAAAAATTTTGCATTTTTAAAAAAGCAAAATTCTTTGGAAACTTTAATAACCCATAACTCTTTCAAAAAGGGTTCAACTGCAACTTTATCTAAAAAGTAAATTTCTTGCATCTCAAAATATATAAATAACTTTACTGAAGTCGATTTGAATCAATATTTTAGAAAATATGGCCTAAAAGGTAGAAAAATTATAAAAATTGGCATTTTAAAAAGCTAAATTCTTTGGAAACTTTAATAACCCATAACTCTTTCAAAATAGGTTCAATTGCAACTTTTTATAAAAGTACATTTCTGGCATCTGAATATATATAAATCACTTTACCGAAGTCGATTTGAATCAATATTTTAGAAAATATGGCCAAAAAGATGAAAAAAATAAAAAAATTGGCATTTTCAAAAAAGGAAAATTCTTTGGAAAGTTTAATAACCCTTAACTCTTTCAAAAAAGGTTCAACTGCAACTTAATTTGAAAAGTAAATTTTTGGCATCTCAATATATATAAATCACTTTACCGAAGTCGATTTGAATCAATATTTTAGAAAATATGGCCTAAAAGGTGAAAAAAATTATAAAAATTGGCATTTTTAAAAAAGCAAAATTCTTTGGAAACTTTAATAACCCATAACTCTTTCAAAATAGGTTCAATTGCATCTTTTTATAAAAGTACATTTCTGGCATATGAATATATATAAATCACTTTACCGAAGTCGATTTGAATCAATATTTTAGAAAATATGGCCAAAAAGGTGAAAAAATTAAAAAAATTGGCATTTTTAAAAAAGCAAAATTCTCTGGAAACTTTAATAACCCATAACTCTTTCAAAATAAGTTCAATTGCAACTTTATTTATAAAAAGTACATTTCTGGCATCTGAATATATATAAATCACTTTACCGAAGTCGATTTGAATCAATATTTTAGAAAATATGGCCTAAAAGGTGAAAAAATTAAAAAAATTTTGCATTTTTAAAAAAGCAAAATTCTTTGGAAACTTTAATAACCCATAACTCTTTCAAAAGGGTTCAACTGCAACTTTATCTAAAAAGTAAATTTCTTGCATCTCAAAATATATAAATAACTTTACTGAAGTCGATTTGAATCAATATTTTAGAAAATATGGCCTAAAAGGTAGAAAAATTATAAAAATTGGCATTTTTAAAAAAGGAAAATTCTTTGGAAACTTTAATAACCCATAACTCTTTCAAAAAAGGTTCAACTGCAACTTAATTTGAGAAGAAAATTTCTTGCATCTCAATAAATATAATTCACTTTACCGAAGTCGATTTAAAGCAATATTTTAGAAAATATGGCCTAAAAGGTGAAAAAATTATATAAATTGGCATTTTTAAAAAAGGAAAATTCTTTGGAAAATTTAATAGCCCATAACTCTTTCATAAAAGGTTCAACTGCAACTTAATTTGGAAAGTAAATTTTTGGCATCTCATTATATATAAATCACTTTACCGAAGTCGATTTGAATCAATATTTTAGAAAATATGGCCAAACAGATGAAAAAATTAAAAAAAAATGGCATTTTTAAAAAAGCAAAATTCTTTGGAAACTTTAATAACCCATAACTCTTTCAAAATAGGTTCAATTGCATCTTTTTTATAAAAGTACATTTCTGGCATATGAATATATATAAATCACTTTACCGAAGTCGATTTGAATCAATATTTTAGAAAATATGGCCAAAAAGGTGAAAAAATTAAAAAAATTGGCATTTTTAAAAAAGCAAAATTCTCTGGAATTGCAACTTTATTTATAAAAGTACATTTCTGGCATCTGAATATATATAAATCACTTTACCGAAGTCGATTTGAATCAATATTTTAGAAAATATGGCCATTTAAGGTGAAAAAATTAAAAAAATTTTGCATTTTTAAAAAGCAAAATTCTTTGGAAACTTTAATAACCCATAACTCTTTCAAAAAGGGTTCAACTGCAACTTTATCTAAAAAGTAAATTTCTTGCATCTCAAAATATATAAATAACTTTACTGAAGTCGATTTGAATCAATATTTTAGAAAATATGGCCTAAAAGGTAGAAAAATTATAAAAATTGGCATTTTTAAAAAAGCTAAATTCTTTGGAAACTTTAATAACCCATAACTCTTTCAAAATAGGTTCAATTGCAACTTTTTTATAAAAGTACATTTCTGGCATCTGAATATATATAAATCACTTTACCGAAGTCGATTTGAATCAATATTTTAGAAAATATGGCCAAAAAGATGAAAAAAATAAAAAAATTGGCATTTTTAAAAAAGCAAAATTCTTTGGAAAATTTAATAACCCATAACTCTTTCAAAAAATGTTCAACTGCAACTCAATTTGAAAAGTAAATTTTTGGCATCTCAATATATATAAATCACTTTACCGAAGTCGATTTGAATCAATATTTTAGAATATATAGCCTAAAAGGTGAAAAAATTATAAAAATTGGCATTTTTAAAAAAGCAAAATTCTTTGGAAACTTTAATAACCCATAACTCTTTCAAAATAGGTTCAATTGCATCTTTTTTATAAAAGTACATTTCTGGCATATGAATATATATAAATCACTTTACCGAAGTCGATTTGAATCAATATTTTAGAAAATATGGCCAAAAGGTGAAAAAATTAAAAAAATTGGCATTTTAAAAAAGCAAAATTCTCTGGAAACTTTAATAACCCATAACTCTTTCAAAATAAGTTCAATTGCAACTTTATTTATAAAAGTACATTTCTGGCATCTGAATATATATAAATCACTTTACCGAAGTCGATTTGAATCAATATTTTAGAAAATATGGCCTAAAAGGTGAAAAAATTAAAAAAATTTTGCATTTTAAAAAAGCAAAATTCTTTGGAAACTTTAATAACCCATAACTCTTTCAAAAGGGTTCAACTGCAACTTTATCTAAAAAGTAAATTTCTTGCATCTCAAAATATATAAATAACTTTACTGAAGTCGATTTGAATCAATATTTTAGAAAATATGGCCTAAAAGGTAGAAAAATTATAAAAATTGGCATTTTTAAAAAAGGAAAATTCTTTGGAAACTTTAATAACCCATAACTCTTTCAAAAAGGTTCAACTGCAACTTAATTTGAAGAAAATTTCTTGCATCTCAATAAATATAATTCACTTTACCGAAGTCGATTTGAAGCAATATTTTAGAAAATATGGCCTAAAAGGTGAAAAAATTATATAAATTGGCATTTTTAAAAAAGGAAAATTCTTTGGAAAATTTAATAGCCCATAACTCTTTCATAAAAGGTTCAACTGCAACTTAATTTGGAAAGTAAATTTTTGGCATCTCATTATATATAAATCACTTTACCGAAGTCGATTTGAATCAATATTTTAGAAAATATGGCCAAAGAGATGAAAAATTATAAAAATTGGCATTTTTAAAAAAGCAAAATTCTTTGGAAACTTTAATAACCCATAACTCTTTCATAAAATGTTCAACTGCAACTCAATTTGGAAAGTAAATTTTTGGCATCTCAATATATATAAATCACTTTACCGAAGTCGATTTGAATCAATATTTTAGAAAATATGGCCTAAAAGGTGAAAAAATTATAAAAATTGGCATTTTTAAAAAAGCAAAATTCTTTGGAAACTTTAATAATCCATAACTCTTTCAAAATAGGTTCAAATGCATCTTTTTTATAAAAGTACATTTCTGGCATATGAATATATATAAATCACTTTACCGAAGTCGATTTGAATCAATATTTTAGAAAATATGGCCAAAAGGTGAAAAAATTAAAAAATTGGCATTTTTAAAAAAGTCAAAATTCTCTGGAATTGCAACTTTATTTATAAAAAGTACATTTCTGGCATCTGAATATATATAAATCACTTTACCGAAGTCGATTTGAATCAATATTTTAGAAAATATGGCCATTTAGTGAAAAAATTAAAAAAATTTTGCATTTTTAAAAAAGCAAAATTCTTTGGAAACTTTAATAACCCATAACTCTTTCAAAAAGGGTTCAACTGCAACTTTATCTAAAAAGTAAATTTCTTGCATCTCAAAATATATAAATAACTTTACTGAAGTCGATTTGAATCAATATTTTAGAAAATATGGCCTAAAAGGTAGAAAAATTATAAAAATTGGCATTTTTAAAAAGGAAAATTCTTTGGAAACTTTAATAACCCATAACTCTTTCAAAAAGGTTCAACTGCAATTTAATTTGAGAAGAAAATTTCTTGCATCTCAATAAATATAATTAACTTTACCGAAGTCGATTTGAAGCAATATTTTAGAAAATATGGCCTAAAAGGTGAAAAAATTATATAAATTGGCATTTTTAAAAAAGGAAAATTCTTTGGAAAATTTAAAAGCCCATAACTCTTTCATAAAATGTTCAACTGCAACTTAATTTGGAAAGTAAATTTTTGGCATCTCATTATATATAAATCACTTTACCGAAGTCGATTTGAATCAATATTTTAGAAAATATGGCCAAAGAGATGAAAAAATTAAAAAAAAATGGCATTTTTAAAAAAGCAAAATTCTTTGGAAATTTTAATAACCCATAACTCTTTCAAAAAAGGTTCAACTGCAACTTTATCTAAAAAGTAAATTTCTTTCATCTCAATATATATAAATAACTTTACTGAAGTCGATTTGAATCAATATTTTAGAAAATATCGCCAAAAAGATGAAAAAAATAAAAAAATTGGCATTTTTAAAAAAGCAAAATTCTTTGGAAAATTTAATAACCCATAACTCTTTCAAAAAATGTTCAACTGCAACTCAATTTGAAAAGTAAATTTTTGGCATCTCAATATATATAAATCACTTTACCGAAGTCGATTTGAATCAATATTTTAGAAAATATGGCCTAAAAGGTGAAAAAATTATAAAATTTGGCATTTTTAAAAAAGCAAAATTCTTTGGAAACTTTAATAACCCATAACTCTTTCAAAATAGGTTCAATTGCATCTTTTTTATAAAAGTACATTTCTGGCATATGAATATATATAAATCACTTTACCGAAGTCGATTTGAATCAATATTTTAGAAAATATGGCCAAAAAGGTGAAAAATTAAAAAAATTGGCATTTTTAAAAAAGCAAAATTCTCTGGAAACTTTAATAACCCATAACTCTTTCAAAATAAGTTCAATTGCAACTTTATTTATAAAAGTACATTTCTGGCATCTGAATATATATAAATCACTTTACCGAAGTCGATTTGAATCAATATTTTAGAAAATATGGCCTAAAAGGTGAAAAAATTAAAAAAATTTTGCATTTTTAAAAAAGCAAAATTCTTTGGAAACTTTAATAACCCATAACTCTTTCAAAAAGGTTCAACTGCAACTTTATCTAAAAAGTAAATTTCTTGCATCTCAAAATATATAAATAACTTTACTGAAGTCGATTTGAATCAATATTTTAGAAAATATGGCCTAAAAGGTAGAAAAATTATAAAAATTGGCATTTTTAAAAAGGAAAATTCTTTGGAAACTTTAATAACCCATAACTCTTTCAAAAGGTTCAACTGCAACTTAATTTGAGAAGAAAATTTCTTGCATCTCAATATATATAAATCACTTTACCGAAGTCGATTTGAATCAATATTTTAGAAAATATGGCCTAAAAGGTGAAAAAATTATAAAAATTGGCATTTTTAAAAAGCAAAATTCTTTGGAAACTTTAATAATCCATAACTCTTTGAAAATAGGTTCAAATGCATCTTTTTTATAAAAGTACATTTCTGGCATATGAATATATATAAATCACTTTACCGAAGTCGATTTGAATCAATATTTTAGAAAATATGGCCAAAAAGGTGAAAAAATTAAAAAAATTGGCATTTTTAAACAAGCAAAATTCTCTGGAATTGCAACTTTATTTATAAAAAAGTACATTTCTGGCATCTGAATATATATAAATCACTTTACCGAAGTCGATTTGAATCAATATTTTAGAAAATATGGCCATTTAGTGAAAAAATTAAAAAAATTTTGCATTTTTAAAAAAGCAAAATTCTTTGGAAACTTTAACAACCCATAACTCTTTCAAAAAGGGTTCAACTGCAACTTTATCTAAAAAGTAAATTTCTTGCATCTCAAAATATATAAATAACTTTACTGAAGTCGATTTGAATCAATATTTTAGAAAATATGGCCTAAAAGGTAGAAAAATTATAAAAATTGGCATTTTTAAAAAAGCTAAATTCTTTGGAAACTTTAATAACCCATAACTCTTTCAAAATAGGTTCAATTGCAACTTTTTTATAAAAGTACATTTCTGGCATCTGAATATATATAAATCACTTTACCGAAGTCGATTTGAATCAATATTTTAGAAAATATGGCCAAAAAGATGAAAAAAATAAAAAAATTGGCATTTTTAAAAAAGCAAAATTCTTTGGAAAATTTAATAACCCATAACTCTTTCAAAAAATGTTCAACTGCAACTCAATTTGAAAAGTAAATTTTTGGCATCTCAATATATATAAATCACTTTACCGAAGTCGATTTGAATCAATATTTTAGAAAATATGGCCTAAAAGGTGAAAAAATTATAAAAATTGGCATTTTTAAAAAAGCAAAATTCTTTGGAAACTTTAATAACCCATAACTCTTTCAAAATAGGTTCAATTGCATCTTTTTTATAAAAGTACATTTCTGGCATATGAATATATATAAATCACTTTACCGAAGTCGATTTGAATCAATATTTTAGAAAATATGGCCAAAAAGGTGAAAAAATTAAAAAAATTGGCATTTTTAAAAAAGCAAAATTCTCTGGAAACTTTAATAACCCATAACTCTTTCAAAATAAGTTCAATTGCAACTTTATTTATAAAAGTACATTTCTGGCATCTGAATATATATAAATCACTTTACCGAAGTCGATTTGAATCAATATTTTAGAAAATATGGCCTAAAAGGTGAAAAATTAAAAAAATTTGCATTTTTAAAAAAGCAAAATTCTTTGGAAACTTTAATAACCCATAACTCTTTCAAAAAGGGTTCAACTGCAACTTTATCTAAAAAGTAAATTTCTTGCATCTCAAAATATATAAATAACTTTACTGAAGTCGATTTGAATCAATATTTTAGAAAATATGGCCTAAAAGGTAGAAAAATTATAAAAATTGGCATTTTTAAAAAAGGAAAATTCTTTGGAAACTTTAATAACCCATAACTCTTTCAAAAAAGGTTCAACTGCAACTTAATTTGAGAAGAAAATTTCTTGCATCTCAATAAATATAATTCACTTTACCGAAGTCGATTTGAAGCAATATTTTAGAAAATATGGCCTAAAAGGTGAAAAAATTATATAAATTGGCATTTTTAAAAAAGGAAAATTCTTTGGAAAATTTAATAGCCCATAACTCTTTCATAAAAGGTTCAACTGCAACTTAATTTGGAAAGTAAATTTTTGGCATCTCATTATATATAAATCACTTTACCGAAGTCGATTTGAATCAATATTTTAGAAAATATGGCCAAAGAGATGAAAAAATTAAAAAAAAATGGCATTTTTAAAAAAGCAAAATTCTTTGGAAACTTTAATAACCCATAACTCTTTCAAAATAGGTTCAATTGCATCTTTTTTATAAAAGTACATTTCTGGCATATGAATATATATAAATCACTTTACCGAAGTCGATTTGAATCAATATTTTAGAAAATATGGCCAAAAAGGTGAAAAAATTATAAAAATTGGCATTTTTAAAAAAGCAAAATTCTCTGGAAACTTTAATAACCCATAACTCTTTCAAAATAAGTTCAATTGCAACTTTATTTATTTATTTATTATGAAAAAATTAAAAAAAAATGGCATTTTTAAAAAAGCAAAATTCTTTGGAAATTTTAATAACCCATAACTCTTTCAAAAAAGGTTCAACTGCAACTTTATCTAAAAAGTAAATTTCTTTCATCTCAATATATATAAATAACTTTACTGAAGTCGATTTGAATCAATATTTTAGAAAATATCGCCTAAAAGGTGAAAAATTATAAAAATTGGCATTTTTAAAAAAGTAAAATTGTTTGGAAAATTTAATAACCCATAACTCTTTCATAAAATGTTCAACTGCAACTCAATTTGGAAAGTAAATTTTTGGCATCTCAATATATATAAATCACTTTACCGAAGTCGATTTGAATCAATATTTTAGAAAATATGGCCTAAAAGGTGAAAAAATTATAAAAATTGGCATTTTTAAAAAAGCAAAATTCTTTGGAAACTTTAATAATCCATAACTCTTTCAAAATAGGTTCAAATGCATCTTTTTTATAAAAGTACATTTCTGGCATATGAATATATATATTTTAGAAAATATGGCCTAAAAAGGTGGAAAAATAATAAAAATTGGCATTTTTAAAAAGCTAAATTCTTTGGAAACTTTAATAACCCATAACTCTTTCAAAATAGGTTCAATTGCAACTTTTTTATAATAGTACATTTCTGGCATCTGAATATATATAAATCACTTTACCGAAGTCGATTTGAATCAATATTTTAGAAAATATGGCCAAAAAGATAAAAAAAATAAATAAATTGGCATTTTTAAAAAAGCAAAATTCTTTGGAAAATTTAATAACCCATAACTCTTTCAAAAAGGGTTCAACTGCAACTTAATTTGAAAAGTAAATTTTTGGCATCTCAATATATATAAATCACTTTACCAAAGTCGATTTGAATCAATATTTTAGAAAATATGGCCTAAAAGGTGGAAAAATTATAAAAATTGGCATTTTTAAAAACGCTGAATTCTTTGGAAACTTTAATAACCCATAACTCTTTCAAAATAGGTTCAATTGCATCTTTTTTATAAAAGTACATTTCTGGCATATGAATATATATAAATCACTTTACCGAAGTCGATTTGAATCAATATTTTAGAAAATATGGCCTAAAAGGTGGAAAAATTATAAAAATTGGCATTTTTAAAAAAGCTAAATTCTTTGGAAACTTTAATAACCCATAACTCTTTCAAAATAGGTTCAATTGCAACTTTTTTATAAAAGTACATTTCTGGCATCTGAATATATATAAATCACTTTACCGAAGTCGATTTGAATCAATATTTTAGAAACTATGGCCTAAAAGGTGGAAAAATTATAAAAATTGGCATTTTTAAAAAAGCAAAGTTCTTTGGAAACTTTAATAACCCATAACTCTTAAAAAAAAAGGTTCAATTGCAACTTTCTTTATAAAAGTACATTTCTGGCATCTGAATATATATAAATCACTTTACCGAAGGCGATTTGAATCAATATTTTAGAAAATATGGCCATTTAGTGAAAAAATTAAGAAAATTTTGCATTTTTAAAAAAGCAAAATTCTTTGGAAACTTTAATAACCCATAACTCTTTCAAAAAGGGTTCAACTGCAACTTAATTTGGGAAGTAAATTTTTGGCATCTCAATATATATAAATCACTTTACCGAAGGCGATTTGAATCAATATTTTAGAAAATATGGCCAAAAAGGTGAAAAAATTAAAAAAATTGGCGTTTTTAAAAAAGAAAAATTCGTTGGAAACTTTAATAACTCATAACACCTTCAAAAAAACTTCAACTGCAACTTTATTTGGAAAGTAAATTTTTGGCATCTCAATATATATAAATCACTTTACCGAAGTCGATTTGAATCAATATTTTAGAAAATATGGCCTAAAAAGGTGAAAAAAATTATAAAAAGGCATTTCAATATATATAAATCACTTTACCGAAGTCGATTTGAATCAATATTTTAGAAAATATGGCCTAAAAGGTGATAAAATTATAAAAATTGGCATTTTTAAAAAGCAAAATTCTTTGGAAACTTTAATAACGCATAACTCTTTCATAAAAGGTTCAACTGCAACTTAATTTGGAAAGTAAAATTTTGGCATCTCAATATATATAAATCACTTTACCAAAGTCGATTTGAATCAATATTTTAGAAAATATGGCCTAAAAGGTGAAAAAATTATAAAAATTGGCATTTTTAAAAAAGCAAAATTCTTTGGAAAATTTAATAACCCATAACTCTTTCATAAAAGGTTCAACTGCAACTTAATTTGAAAAGTAAATTTTTGGCATCTCAATATATATAAATCACTTTACCAAAGTCGATTTGAATCAATATTTTAGAAAACATGGCCTAAAAGGTGAAAAAATTATAAAAATTGGCATTTTTAAAAAAGCAAAATTCTTTGGAAACTTTAATAACCCATAACTCTTTCAAAATAGGTTCAATTGCATCTTTTTTATAAAAGTACATTTCTGGCATCTGAATATATATAAATCACTTTACCGAAGTCGATTTGAATCAATATTTTAGAAAATATGGCCTAAAAGGTGGAAAAATTATAAAAATTGGCATTTTTAAAAAAGCTAAATTCTTTGGAAGCTTTAATAACCTATAACTCTTTCAAATTAGGTTCAATTGCAACTTTTTTATAAAAGTACATTTCTGGCATCTGAATATATATAAATCACTTTACCGAAGTCGATTTGAATCAATATTTTAGAAAATATGGCCTAAAAGGTGGAAAAATTATAAAAATTGGCATTTTTAAAAAAGCAAAATTCTTTGGAAACTTTAATAACCCATAACTCTTAAAAAAAAGGTTCAATTGCAACTTTCTTTATAAAAGTACATTTCTGCCATCTGAATATATATAAATCACTTTACCTAAGGCGATTTGAATCAATATTTTAGAAAATATGGCCATTTAGTGAAAAAATTAAAAAAATTTTGCATTTTTAAAAAAGCAAAATTCTTTGGAAACTTTAATAACCCATAACTCTTTCAAAAAGGGTTCAACTGCAACTTAATTTGAGAAGTAAATTTTTGGCATCTCAATATATATAAATCACTTTACCGAAGGCGATTTGAATCAATATTTTAGAAAATATGGCCAAAAAGGTGAAAAAATTAAAAAAATTGGCGTTTTTAAAAAAGCAAAATTCTTTGGAAACTTTAATAACCCATAACTCTTAAAAAAAAGGTTCAATTGCAACTTTCTTTATAAAAGTACATTTCTGCCATCTGAATATATATAAATCACTTTACCGAAGGCGATTTGAATCAATATTTTAGAAAATATGGCCATTTAGTGAAAAAATTAAAAAAATTTTGCATTTTTAAAAAAGCAAAATTCTTTGGAAACTTTAATAACCCATAACTTTTTCAAAAAGGGTTCAACTGCAACTTAATTTGAGAAGTAAATTTTTGGCATCTCAATATATATAAATCACTTTACCGAAGGCGATTTGAATCAATATTTTAGAAAATATGGCCAAAAAGGTGAAAAAATTAAAAAAATTGGCGTTTTTAAAAAAAAAAATTCGTTGGAAACTTTAATAACTCATAACACTTTCAAAAAAGGTTCAACTGCAACTTTATTTGGAAAGTAAATTTTTGGCATCTCAATATATATAAATCACTTTACCGAAGTCGATTTGAATCAATATTTTAGAAAATATGGCCTAAAAGGTGAAAAAATTATAAAAATTGGCATTTCAATATATATAAATCACTTTACCGAAGTCGATTTGAATCAATATTTTAGAAAATATGGCCTAAAAGGTGATAAAATTATAAAAATTGGCATTTTTAAAAAAGCAAAATTCTTTGGAAACTTTAATAACCCATAACTCTTTCATAAAAAGTTCAACTGCAACTTAATTTGGAAAGTAAATTTTTGGCATCTCAATATATATAAATCACTTTACAGAAGACGATTTGAATCAATATTTTAGAAAATATGGCCAAAGAGATGAAAAATTTAAAAAAAATGGCATTTTTAAAAAAGCAAAATTCTTTGGAAACTTTAATAACCCATAACTCTTTCAAAATCAATATTCAAATCAATATTTTAGAAACTATGGCCTAAAAGGTGGAAAAATTATAAAAATTGGCATTTTTAAAAAAGCAAAGTTCTTTGGAAACTTTAATAACCCATAACTCTTAAAAAAAAAGGTTCAATTGCAACTTTCTTTATAAAAGTACATTTCTGGCATCTGAATATATATAAATCACTTTACCGAAGGCGATTTGAATCAATATTTTAGAAAATATGGCCATTTAGTGAAAAAATTAAGAAAATTTTGCATTTTTAAAAAGCAAAATTCTTTGGAAACTTTAATAACCCATAACTCTTTCAAAAGGGTTCAACTGCAACTTAATTTGGGAAAGTAAATTTTGGCATCTCAATATATATAAATCACTTTACCGAAGGCGATTTGAATCAATATTTTAGAAAATATGGCCAAAAAGGTGAAAAAATTAAAAAAATTGGCGTTTTTAAAAAAGAAAAATTCGTTGGAAACTTTAATAACTCATAACACTTTCAAAAAAGGTTCAACTGCAACTTTATTTGGAAAGTAAATTTTTGGCATCTCAATATATATAAATCACTTTACCGAAGTCGATTTGAATCAATATTTTAGAAAATATGGCCTAAAAGGTGAAAAAAATTATAAAAATTGGCATTTCAATATATATAAAAGACTTTACCGAAGTCGATTTGAATCAATATTTTAGAAAATATGGCCTAAAAGGTGATAAAATTATAAAAATTGGCATTTTTAAAAAAGCAAAATTCTTTGGAAACTTTAATAACGCATAACTCTTTCATAAAAAGTTCAATTGCAACTTAATTTGGAAAGTAAATTTTTGGCATCTCAATATATATAAATCACTTTACCAAAGTCGATTTGAATCAATATTTTAGAAAATATGGCCTAAAAGGTGAAAAAATTATAAAAATTGGCATTTTTAAAAAAGCAAAATTCTTTGGAAAATTTAATAACCCATAACTCTTTCAAAAAGGGTTCAACTGCAACTTAATTTGAAAAGTAAATTTTTGGCATCTCAATATATATAAATCACTTTACCAAAGTCGATTTGAATCAATATTTTAGAAAACATGGCCTAAAAGGTGAAAAAATTATAAAAATTGGCATTTTTAAAAAAGCAAAATTCTTTGAAGCTTTAATAACCCATAACTCTTTCAAAATAGGTTCAATTGCATCTTTTTTATAAAAGTACATTTCTGGCATATGAATATATATAAATCACTTTACCGAAGTCGATTTGAATCAATATTTTAGAAAATATGGCCTAAAAGGTGGAAAAATTATAAAAATTGGCATTTTTAAAAAAGCTAAATTCTTTGAAGCTTTAATAACCTATAACTCTTTCAAATTAGGTTCAATTGCAACTTTTTTATAAAAGTACATTTCTGGCATCTGAATATATATAAATCACTTTACCGAAGTCGATTTGAATCAATATTTTAGAAACTATGGCCTAAAAGGTGGAAAAATTATAAAAATTGGCATTTTTAAAAAAGCAAAATTCTTTGGAAACTTTAATAACCCATAACTCTTAAAAAAAAGGTTCAATTGCAACTTTCTTTATAAAAGTACATTTCTGCCATCTGAATATATATAAATCACTTTACCGAAGGCGATTTGAATCAATATTTTAGAAAATATGGCCATTTAGTGAAAAAATTAAAAAAATTTTGCATTTTTAAAAAAGCAAAATTCTTTGGAAACTTTAATAACCCATAACTCTTTCAAAAGGGTTCAACTGCAACTTAATTTGAGAAGTAAATTTTTGGCATCTCAATATATATAAATCACTTTACCGAAGGCGATTTGAATCAATATTTTAGAAAATATGGCCAAAAAGGTGAAAAAATTATAAAAATTGGCGTTTTTAAAAAAGCAAAATTCTTTGGAAACTTTAATAACCCATAACTCTTTCAAAAAAGGTTCAATTGCAACTTTCTTTATAAAAAGTACATTTCTGCCATCTGAATATATATAAATCACTTTACCGAAGGCGATTTGAATCAATATTTTAGAAAATATGGCCATTTAGTGAAAAATTAAAAAAATTTTGCATTTTTAAAAAAGCAAAATTCTTTGGAAACTTTAATAACCCATAACTCTTTCAAAAAGGGTTCAACTGCAACTTAATTTGAGAAGTAAATTTTTGGCATCTCAATATATATAAATCACTTTACCGAAGGCGATTTGAATCAATATTTTAGAAAATATGGCCAAAAAGGTGAAAAAATTAAAAAAATTGGCGTTTTTAAAAAAGAAAAATTCGTTGGAAACTTTAATAACTCATAACACTTTCAAAAAAGGTTCAACTGCAACTTTATTTGGAAAGTAAATTTTTGGCATCTCAATATATATAAATCACTTTACCGAAGTCGATTTGAATCAATATTTTAGAAAATATGGCCTAAAAGGTGAAAAAATTATAAAAATTGGCATTTCAATATATATAAATCACTTTACCGAAGTCGATTTGAATCAATATTTTAGAAAATATGGCCTAAAAGGTGATAAAATTATAAAAATTGGCATTTTTAAAAAAGCAAAATTCTTTGGAAACTTTAATAACCCATAACTCTTTCATAAAAAGTTCAACTGCAACTTAATTTGGAAAGTAAATTTTTGGCATCTCAATATATATAAATCACTTTACAGAAGACGATTTGAATCAATATTTTAGAAAATATGGCCAAAGAGATGAAAAATTTAAAAAAAATGGCATTTTTAAAAAAGCAAAATTCTTTGGAAACTTTAATAACCCATAACTCAATCAAAAAAGGTTCAACTGCAACTTAATCTAAAAAGTAAATTTCTTGCATCTCAATATATATAAATATCTTTACTGAAGTCGATTTGAATTAATATTTTAGAAAATATGGCCTAAAATGTGAAAAAAGTATAAAAATTGGCATTTTTAAAAAAGCAAAATTCTTTGGAAAATTTAATAACCCATAACTCTTTCATAAAATGTTCAACTGCAACTTAATTTGGAAAGTAAATTTTTGGCATCTCAATATATATAAATCACTTTACCGAAGTCGATTTGAATCAATATTTTAGAAAATATGGCCTAAAAGGTGGAAAAATTATAAAAATTGGCATTTTTAAAAAAGCTAAATTCTTTGGAAAATTTAATAACCCATAACTCTTTCAAAAAGGGTTCAACTGCAACTTAATTTGAAAAGTAAATTTTTGGCATCTCAATATATATAAATCACTTTACCAAAGTCGATTTGAATCAATATTTTAGAAATTATGGCCTAAAAGGTGAAAAAATTATAAAAATTGGCATTTTTAAAAAAGCAAAATTCTTTGGAAACTTTAATAACCCATAACTCTTTTAAAATAGGTTCAATTGCATCTTTTTTATAAAAGTACATTTCTGGCATATGAATATATATAAATCACTTTACCGAAGTCGATTTGAATCAATATTTTAGAAAATATGGCCTAAAAGGTGGAAAAATTATAAAAATTGGCATTTTTAAAAAAGCTAAATTCTTTGGAAGCTTTAATAACCTATAACTCTTTCAAATTAGGTTCAATTGCAACTTTTTTCTAAAAGTACATTTCTGGCATCTGAATATATATAAATCACTTTACGGAAGTCGATTTGAATCAATATTTTAGAAACTATGGCCTAAAAGGTGGAAAAATTATAAAAATTGGCATTTTTAAAAAAGCAAAATTCTTTGGAAACTTTAATAACCCATAACTCTTAAAAAAAAAGGTTCAATTGCAACTTTCTTTATAAAAGTACATTTCTGGCATCTGAATATATATAAATCACTTTACCGAAGGCGATTTGAATCAATATTTTAGAAAATATGGCCATTTAGTGAAAAAATTTAAAAAAAAATTTTGCATTTTTAAAAAAGCAAAATTCTTTGGAAACTTTAATAACCCATAACTCAATCAAAAGGGTTCAACTGCAACTTAATTTGAGAAGTAAATTTTTGGCATCTCAATATATATAAATCACTTTACCGAAGACGATTTGAATCAATATTTTAGAAAATATGGCCAAAGAGATGATAAATTTAAAAAAAATGGCATTTTTAAAAAAGCAAAATTCTTTGGAAACTTTAATAACCCATAACTCAATCAAAAAGGGTTCAACTGCAACTTAATTTGAGAAGTAAATTTTTGGCATCTCAATATATATAAATCACTTTACCGAAGGCGATTTGAATCAATATTTTAGAAAATATGGCCAAAAAGGTGAAAAAATTAAAAAAAATTGGCGTTTTTAAAAAGAAAAATTCGTTGGAAACTTTAATAACTCATAACACTTTCAAAAAGGTTCAACTGCAACTTTATTTGGAAAGTAAATTTTTGGCATCTCAATATATATAAATCACTTTACCGAAGTCGATTTGAATCAATATTTTAGAAAATATGGTCTAAAAGGTGAAAAAATTATAAAAATTGGCATTTCAATATATATAAATCACTTTACCGAAGTCGATTTGAATCAATATTTTAGAAAATATGGCCTAAAAGGTGATAAAATTATAAAAATTGGCATTTTTAAAAAAGCAAAATTCTTTGGAAACTTTAATAACCCATAACTCTTTCATAAAAAGTTCAACTGCAACTTAATTTGGAAAGTAAATTTTTGGCATCTCAATATATATAAATCACTTTACCGAAGACGATTTGAATCAATATTTTAGAAAATATGGCCAAAGAGATGAAAAATTAAAAAAAAAATGGCATTTTTAAAAAAGCAAAATTCTTTGGAAAGTTTAATAACCCATAACTCATTCAAAAAAGGTTCAACTGCAACTTAATCTAAAATGTAAATTTCTTGCATCTCAATATATATAAATAACTTTACTGAAGTCGATTTGAATTAATATTTTAGAAATATGGCCTAAAAGGTGAAAAAAGTATAAAAATTGGCATTTTTAAAAAAGCAAAATTCTTTGGAAAATTTAATAACCCATAACTCTTTCATAAAAGGTTCAACTGCAACTTAATTTGGAAAGTAAATTTTTGGCATCTCAATATATATAAATCACTTTACCGAAGTCGATTTGAATCAATATTTTAGCAAATATGGCCTAAAAGGTGGAAAAATTATAAAATTTGGCATTTTTAAAAAAGCTAAATTCTTTGGAAACTTTAATAACCCATAACTCTTTCAAAATAGGTTCAATTGCAATTTTTTTATAAAAGTACATTTCTGGCATCTCAATATATATAAATCACTTTACCGAAGTCGATTTCAATCAATATTTTAGAAAATATGGCCAAAAAGATGAAAAAAATAAAAAAATTGGCATTTTTAAAAAAGCAAAATTCTTTGGAAAATTTAATAACCCATAACTCTTTCAAAAAAGGTTTAACTGCAACTTAATTTAAAAAGTAATTTTCTTGCATCTCAATATATATAAATCAATTTACCGAAGTCGATTTGAATCAATATTTTAGAAAATATGGCCTAAAAGGTGAAAAAATTATAAAAATTGGCATTTTCAAAAAGGCAAAATTCTTCGGAAACCTTAATAACCCATAACTCTTTCAAAATAGGTTAAAATGCAACTTTTTTATAAAAGTAAATTTTTTGCATCTCAATATATATAAATCACTTTACCGAAGTCGATTTGAATCAATATTTTAGAAAATATGTCAAAAAAGGTGAAAAATGAAAAAAAAATGGCATTTTTAATAAAGCAAAATTCTTTGGAAACTTAAATAACCCATAACTCTTTCAAAAATTGTTCAATTGCAACTTTATTTGTAAAAGTACATTTCTGGCATCTGAATATATATAAATCACTTTACCGAAGTCGATTTGAATCAATATTTTAGAAAATATGGCCAAAGAGATAAAAAAATTAAAAAATTTGGCATTTTTTAAAAAGCAAAATTCTTTGGAAACTTTAATAACCCATAACTCTCTCAAAAAAGGTTCAACTGCAACTTAATTTGAAAAGTAAATTTCTGGCATCTGAATATATAAATCACTTTACCGAAGTCGATTTGAATCAATATTTTAGAAAATATGGCCTAAAAGGTGAAAAAATTAAAAAAATTGGCATTTTTAAAAAAGCTAAATTCTTTGGAAACTTTAATAACCCATAACTCTTTCAAAATAGGTTCAATTGCTATTTAATTTAAAAAGTACATTTCTGGCATCTGAATATATATAAATCACTTTACCGAAGTCGATTTGAATCAATATTTTAGAAAATATGGCCTAAAAGGTGAAAAAATTAAAAAAATTGGCATTTTTAATAAAGCTCAATTCTTTGGAAACTTTAATAACCCATAACTCTTTCAAAATAGGTTCAATTGCTATTTAATTTAAAAAGTACATTTCTGGCATCTGCATATATATAAATCACTTTACCGAAGTCGATTTGAATCAATATTTTAGAAAATATGGCCTAAAAGGTGAAAAAATTAAAAAAATTGGCATTTTTAAAAAGCAAAATTCTTTGGAAACTTTAATAACCCATAACTCTTTCAAAAAGGTTTAACTGCAACTTAATTTGAAAAGTAAATTTCTGGCATCTGAATATATATAAATCACTTTACCGAAGTCGATTTGAATCAATATTTTAGAAAATATGGCCTAAAAGGTGAAAAAATTATAAAAATTGGCATTTTTAAAAAAGCAAAATTGTTCGGAAACCTTAATAACCCATAACTCTTTCAAAATAGGTTCAAATGCAACTTTTTTTAAAAAAGTAAATTTCCTGGCATCTCAATATATATAAATCACTTTACCGAAGTCGATTTGAATCAATATTTTAGAAAATATGTCCAAAAAGGTGAAAAAATTAAAAAAATTGGCATTTTTAATAAAGCAAAATTCTTTGGAAACTTAAATAACCCATAACTCTTCCAAAAAAGGTTTAGCTGCAACTTAATTTGAAAAGTAAATTTCTTGCATCTCAATATATATAAATCACTTTACCGAAGTCGATTTGAATCAATATTTTAGAAAATATGGCCTAAAAGGTGAAAAAATTATAAAAATTGGCATTTTCAAAAAGCCAAAATTCTTCGGAAACCTTAATAACCCATAACTCTTTCAAAATAGGTTCAAATGCAACTTTTTTATAAAAGTAAATTTCCTGCATCTCAATATATATAAATCACTTTACCAAAGTCGATTTGAATCAATATTTTAGAAAATATGGCAAAAAGGTGAAAAATTAAAAAAATTGGCATTTTTAATAAAGCAAAATTCTTTGGAAACTTAAATAACCCATAACTCTTTCAAAAAAGGTTCAATTGCAACTTTATTTGTTAAAATACATTTCTGGCATCTCAATATATATAAATCACTTTACCGAAGTCGATTTGAATCAATATTTTAGAAAATATGTCAAAAAAGCTGAAAAATGAAAAAAAAATTGGCATTTTTAATAAAGCTAAATTCTTTGGAAACTTTAATAACCCATAACTCTTTCAAAATAGGTTCAATTGCTATTTAATTTAAAAAGTACATTTCTGGCATCTGAATATATATAAATCACTTTACCGAAGTCGATTTGAATCAATATTTTAGAAAATATGGTCTAAAAGGTGAAAAAATTAAAAAAATTGGCATTTTTAAAAAAGCAAAATTCTTTGGAAACTTTAATAACCCATAACTCTTTCAAAAAAGGTTTAACTGCAACTTAATTTGAAAAGTAAATTTCTGGCATCTGAATATATATAAATCACTTTACCGAAGTCGATTTGAATCAATATTTTAGAAAATATGGCCTAAAAGGTGAAAAAATTATAAACATTGGCATTTTTAAAACTCTTTTTATAACTCTTTCAAAATAGGTTCAAATGCAACTTTTTTTATAAAAGTAAATTTCCTGCATCTAAATATATATAAATCACTTTACCGAAGTCGATTTGAATAATTATTTTAGAAAATATGTCAAAAAAGGTGAAAAATGAAAAAAAATTGGCATTTTTAATAAAGCAAAATTCTTTGGAAACTTAAATAACCCATAACTCTTTCAAAAATTGTTCAATTGCAACTTTATTTGTAAAAGTACATTTCTGGCATCTGAATATATATAAATCACTTTACCGAAGTCGATTTGAATCAATATTTTAGAAAATATGGCCAAAGAGATGAAAAAATTAAAAAATTTGGCATTTTTAAAAAAGCAAAATTCTTTGGAAACTTTAATAACCCATAACTCTTTCAAAAAAGGTTCAACTGCAACTTAATTTGAAAAGTAAATTTCTGGCATCTGAATATATATAAATCACTTTACCGAAGTCGATTTGAATCAATATTTTAGAAAATATGTCCAAAAGGTGAAAAAATGAAAAAATTGGTATTTTTAAAAAAGCAAAATTCTTTGGAAACTTTAATAACCCATAACTCTTTCAAAAAAGGTTTAACTGCAACTTAATTTGAAAAGTAAATTTCTTGCATCTCAATATATATAAATCACTTTACCGAAGTCGATTTGAATCAATATTTTAGAAAATATGGCCTAAAAGGTGGAAAAATTAAAAAAATTGGCATTTTTAAAAAAGCAAAATTCTTTGGAAACTTTAATAACCCATAACTCTTTCAAAAAAGGTTTAACTGCAACTTAATTTAAAAAGTAATTTTCTTGCATCTCAATATATATAAATCACTTTACCGAAGTCGATTTGAATCAATATTTTAGAAAATATGGCCTAAAAGGTGAAAAAATTATAAAAATTGGCATTTTTAAAAAAGCAAAATTCTTCGGAAACTTTAATAACCCATAACTCTTTCAAAATAGGTTCAAATGCAACTTTTTTTATAAAAGTAAATTTCTTGCATCTCAATATATATAAATCACTTTACCGAAGTCGATTTGAATCAATATTTTAGAAAATATGTCAAAAAAGGTGAAAAATGAAAAAAATTGGCATTTTTAATAAAGCAAAATTCTTTGGAAACTTAAATAACCCATAACTCTTTCAAAAATTGTTCAATTGCAACTTTATTTGTAAAAGTACATTTCTGGCATCTGAATATATATAAATCACTTTACCGAAGTCGATTTGAATCAATATTTTAGAAAATATGGCCTAAAAGGTGAAAAAATTATAAAAATTGGCATTTTTAAAAAAGCAAAATTCTTCGGAAACTTTAATAACCCATAACTCTTTCAAAATAGGTTCAATTGCAACTTTTTTAAAAGTAAATTTCCTGCATCTCAATATATATAAATCACTTTACCGAAGTCGATTTGAATCAATATTTTAGAAAATATGGCCAAAAAGATGAAAAAATTAAAAAAATTTGGCATTTTTAAAAAAGCAAAATTCTTTGGAAACTTTAATAACCCATAACTCTTTCAAAAAAGGTTCAACTGCAACTTTAATTTGAAAAGTAAATTTCTGGCATCTCAATATATATAAATCACTTTACCGAAGTCGATTTGAATCAATATTTTAGAAAATATGGCCTAAAAGGTGAAAAAATTAAAAAAATTGGCATTTTTAAAAAAGCAAAATTCTTTGGAAACTTTAATAACCCATAACTCTTTCAAAATAGGTTCAATTGCAATTTAATTTAAAAAGTACATTTCTGGCATCTGAATATATATAAATCACTTTACCGAAGTCGATTTGAATCAATATTTTAGAAAATATGGCCTAAAAGGTGAAAAAATTAAAAAAATTGGCATTTTTAAAAAAGCTAAATTCTTTGGAAACTTTAATAACCCATAACTCTTTCAAAATAGGTTCAATTGCAATTTAATTTAAAAAGTACATTTCTGGCATCTGCATATATATAAATCACTTTACCGAAGTCGATTTGAATCAATATTTTAGAAAATATGGCCTAAAAGGTGAAAAAATTAAAAAATTGGCATTTTTAAAAAAGCAAAATTCTTTGGAAACTTTAATAACCCATAACACAAAAGGTTTAACTGCAACTTAATTTGAAAAGTAAATTTCTGGCATCTGAATATATATAAATCACTTTACCGAAGTTGATTTGAATCAATATTTTAGAAAATATGGCCTAAAAGGTGAAAAAATTATAAAAAATTGGCATTTTTAAAAAAGCAAAATTCTTCGGAAACTTTAATAACCCATAACTCTTTCAAAATAGGTTCAAATGCAACTTTTTTTAAAAAGTAAATTTCTTGCATCTCAATATATATAAATCACTTTACCGAAGTCGATTTGAATCAATATTTTAGAAAATATGTCAAAAAAGGTGAAAAAAGTAAAAAATTGGCATTTTTAATAAAGCAAAATTCTTTGGAAACTTAAATAACCCATAACTCTTTCAAAAAAGGTTCAATTGCAACTTTATTTGTAAAAGTACATTTCTGGCATCTGAATATATATAAATCACTTTACCGAAGTCGATTTGAATCAATATTTTAGAAAATATGGCCAAAGAGATGAAAAAAATTAAAAAAATTGGCATTTTTAATAAAGTAAAATTCTTTGGCAACTTTAATAACCCATAACTCTTTCAAAATAGGTTCAACTGCAACTTAATTTAAAAAGTACATTTCTGGCATCTGAATATATAAAAATCACTTTACCGAAGTCGATTTGAATCAATATTTTAGAAAATATGGCCTAAAAGGTGAAAAAATTAAAAAAATTGGCATTTTTAAAAAAGCAAAATTCTTCGGAAACTTTAATAACCCATAACTCTTTCAAAATAGGTTCAATTGCAACTTATTTATAAAAGTACATTTCTGGCATCTGAATATATATAAATCACTTTACCGAAGTCGATTTGAATCAATATTTTAGAAAATATGGCCAAAGAGATGAAAAAATTAAAAAAATTGGCATTTTTAAAAAAGCAAAATTCTTTGGAAACTTTAATAACCCATAACTCTTTCAAAAAGGTTCAATTGCAACTTTATTTGTAAAAGTAAATTTCTTGCATCTCAATATATATAAATCACTTTACCGAAGTCGATTTGAATCAATATTTTAGAAAATATGTCAAAAAAGGTGAAAAATGAAAAAAAATTGGCATTTTTAAAAAAGCAAAATTCTTTGGAAACTTTAATAACCCATAACTCTTTCAAAATAGGTTTAACTGCAACTTTTTTTGTAAAAGTACATTTCTGGCATCTGAATATATATAAATCACTTTACCGAAGTCGATTTGAATCAATATTTTAGAAAATATGGCCAAAGAGATGAAAAAATTAAAAAATTTGGCATTTTTAAAAAAGCAAAATTCTTTGGAAACTTTAATAACCCATAACTCTTTCAAAAAAGGTTTAACTGCAACTTAATTTGAAAAGTAAATTTCTGGCATCTGAATATATATAAATCACTTTACCGAAGTCGATTTGAATCAATATTTTAGAAAATATGGCCTAAAAGGTGAAAAAATTAAAAAAATTGGCATTTTTAAAAAAGCTAAATTCTTTGGAAACTTTAATAACCCATAACTCTTTCAAAATAGGTTCAATTGCTATTTAATTTAAAAAGTACATTTCTGGCATCTGAATATATATAAATCACTTTACCGAAGTCGATTTGAATCAATATTTTAGAAAATATGGCCTAAAAGGTGAAAAAATTAAAAAAATTGGCATTTTTAAAAAGCTAAATTCTTTGGAAACTTTAATAACCCATAACTCTTTCAAAATAGGTTCAACTGCAACTTAATTTAAAAAGTACATTTCTGACATCTGAATATATATAAATCACTTTACCGAAGTCGATTTGAATCAATATTTTAGAAAATATGGCCTAAAAGGTGAAAAAATTAAAAAAATTGGCATTTTTAAAAAAGCAAAATTCTTTGGAAACTTTAATAACCCATAACTCTTTCAAAAAAGGTTTAACTGCAACTTTAATTTGAAAAGTAAATTTCTGGCATCTGAATATATATAAATCACTTTACCGAAGTCGATTTGAATCAATATTTTAGAAAATATGGCCTAAAAGGTGAAAAAATTATAAAAATTGGCATTTTTAAAAAAGCAAAATTCTTTGGAAACTTTAATAACCCATAACTCTTTCAAAATAGGTTCAAATGCAACTTTTTTTATAAAAGTAAATTTCTTGCATCTCAATATATATAAATCACTTTACCGAAGTCGATTTGAATCAATATTTTAGAAAATATGGCCAAAGAGATGAAAAAATTAAAAAAATTGGCATTTTTAAAAAAGCAAAATTCTTTGGAAACTTTAATAACCCATAACTCTTTCAAAAAAGGTTCAACTGCAACTTAATTTGAAAAAGTAAATTTCTGGCATCTGAATATATATAAATCACTTTACCGAAGTCGATTTGAATCAATATTTTAGAAAATATGGCCTAAAAGGTGAAAAAATTATATATATTGGCATTTTTAAAAAGCTAAATTCTTTGGAAACTTTAATAACCCATAACTCTTTCAAAATAGGTTCAATTGCAACTTAATTTAAAAAGTACATTTCTGGCATCTGAATATATATAAATCACTTTACCGAAGTCGATTTGAATCAATATTTTAGAAAATATGGCCTAAAAGGTGAAAAAATTAAAAAAATTGGCATTTTTAATAAAGCTAAATTCTTTGGAAACTTTAATAACCCATAACTCTTTCAAAATAGGTTCAATTGCAACTTAATTTAAAAAGTACATTTCTGGCATCTGCATATATATAAATCACTTTACCGAAGTCGATTTGAATCAATATTTTAGAAAATATGGCCTAAAAAGGTGAAAAAATTAAAAAAATTGGCATTTTTAAAAAAGCAAAATTCTTTGGAAACTTTAATAACCCATAACTCTTTCAAAAAAGGTTTAACTGCAACTTAATTTGAAAAGTAAATTTCTGGCATCTGAATATATATAAATCACTTTACCGAAGTCGATTTGAATCAATATTTTAGAAAATATGGCCTAAAAGGTGAAAAAATTATAAAAATTGGCATTTTTAAAAAAGCAAAATTCTTCGGAAACCTTAATAACCCATAACTCTTTCAAAATAGGTTCAAATGCAACTTTTTTATAAAAGTAAATTTCTTGCATCTCAATATATATAAATCACTTTACCGAAGTCGATTTGAATCAATATTTTAGAAAATATGGCCAAAGAGATGAAAAAATTAAAAAATTTGGCATTTTTAAAAAAGCAAAATTCTTTGGAAACTTTAATAACCCATAACTCTTTCAAAAAAGGTTCAACTGCAACTTAATTTGAAAAGTAAATTTCTGGCATCTGAATATATATAAATCACTTTACCGAAGTCGATTTGAATCAATATTTTAGAAAATATGGCCTAAAAGGTGAAAAAATTAAAAAAATTGGCATTTTTAAAAAAGCAAAATTCTTTGGAAACTTTAATAACCCATAACTCTTTCAAAAAAGGTTTAACTGCAACTTAATTTGAAAAGTAAATTTCTTGCATCTCAATATATATAAATCACTTTACCGAAGTCGATTTGAATCAATATTTTAGAAAATATGGCCTAAAAGGTGGAAAAATTATAAAAATTGGCATTTTTAAAAAAGCAAAATTCTTTGGAAACTTTAATAACCCATAACTCTTTCAAAAAAGGTTTAACTGCAACTTAATTTAAGAAGTAATTTTCTTGCATCTCAATATATATAAATCACTTTACCGAAGTCGATTTGAATCAATATTTTAGAAAATATGGCCTAAAAGGTGAAAAAATTATAAAAATTGGCATTTTCAAAAAGGCAAAATTCTTCGGAAACCTTAATAACCCATAACTCTTTCAAAATAGGTTCAAATGCAACTTTTTTATAAAAGTAAATTTCCTGCATCTCAATATATATAAATCACTTTACAGAAGTCGATTTGAATCAATATTTTAGAAAATATGTCAAAAAAGGTGAAAAATGAAAAAAAATTGGCATTTTTAATAAAGCAAAATTCTTTGGAAACTTAAATAACCCATAACTCTTTCAAAAATGGTTCAATTGCAACTTTATTTGTAAAAATACATTTCTGGCATCTCAATATATATAAATCACTTTACCGAAGTCGATTTGAATCAATATTTTAGAAAATATGTCCAAAAAGGTGAAAAATGAAAAAAATTGGCATTTTTAATAAAGCTAAATTCTTTGGAAACTTTAATAACCCATAACTCTTTCAAAATAGGTTCAATTGCAATTTAATTTAAAAAGTAAATTTCTGGCATCTGAATATATATAAATCACTTTACCGAAGTCGATTTGAATCAATATTTTAGAAAATATGGCCTAAAAGGTGAAAAAATTAAAAAATTGGCATTTTTAAAAAAGCAAAATTCTTTGGAAACTTTAATAACCCATAACTCTTTCAAAAAAGGTTTAACTGCAACTTAATTTGAAAAGTAAATTTCTTGCATCTCAATATATATAAATCACTTTACCGAAGTCGATTTGAATCAATATTTTAGAAAATATGGCCTAAAAGGTGAAAAAATTAAAAAATTGGCATTTTTAATAAAGCTAAATTCTTTGGAAACTTTAATAACCCATAACTCTTTCAAAATAGGTTCAATTGCAACTTTATTTATAAAAGTACATTTCTGGCATCTGAATATATATAAATCACTTTACCGAAGTCGATTTGAATCAATATTTTAGAAAATATGGTCTAAAAGGTGAAAAAATTAAAAAAATTGGCATTTTTAAAAAAGCAAAATTCTTTGGAAACTTTAATAACCCATAACTCTTTCAAAAAGGTTCAACTGCAACTTAATTTGGAAAAGTAAATTTCTGGCATCTTAATATATATAAATCACTTTACCGAAGTCGATTTGAATCAATATTTTAGAAAATATGGCCTAAAAGGTGAAAAAATTAAAAAAATTGGCATTTTTAAAAAAGCAAAATTCTTTGGAAACTTTAATAACCCATAACTCTTTCAAAATAGGTTCAATTGCAACTTTATTTGTAAAAGTACATTTCTGGCATCTGAATATATATAAATCACTTTACCGAAGTCGATTTGAATCAATATTTTAGAAAATATGGCCAAAAAGGTGAAAAATTTAAAAAAATTGGCATTTTTAAAAAAGCAAAATTCTTTGGAAACTTTAATAACCCATAACTCTTTCAAAAAGGTTCAACTGCAACTTAATTTGAAAAGTAAATTTCTGGCATCTGAATATATATAAATCACTTTACCGAAGTCGATTTGAATCAATATTTTAGAAAATATGGCCTAAAAGGTGAAAAAATTAAAAAAATTGGCATTTTTAAAAAAGCAAAATTCTTTGGAAACTTTAATAACCCATAACTCTTTCAAAATAGGTTCAACTGCAACTTTTTTATAAAAGTAAATTTCTGGCATCTCAATATATATAAATCACTTTACCGAAGTCGATTTGAATCAATATTTTAGAAAATATGTCAAAAAGGTGAAAATAAAAAAAAAAATTGGCATTTTTAAAAAAGCTAAATTCTTTGGAAACTTTAATAACCCATAACTCTTTCAAAATAGGTTCAATTGCTATTTAATTTAAAAAGTACATTTCTGGCATCTGCATATATATAAATCACTTTACCGAAGTCGATTTGAATCAATATTTTAGAAAATATGGCCTAAAAAGGTGAAAAAATTAAAAAAATTGGCATTTTTAAAAAAGCAAAATTCTTTGGAAACTTTAATAACCCATAACTCTTTCAAAAAGGTTTAACTGCAACTTAATTTGAAAAGTAAATTTCTTGCATCTCAGTATATATAAATCACTTTACCGAAGTCGATTTGAATCAATATTTTAGAAAATATGGCCTAAAAGGTGAAAAAATTAAAAAAATTGGCATTTTTAAAAAAGCAAAATTCTTTGGAAACTTTAATAACCCATAACTCTTTCAAAATAGGTTCAAATGCAACTTAATTTATAAAAGTAAATTTCTGGCATCTCAATATATATAAATCACTTTACCGAAGTCGATTTGAATCAATATTTTAGAAAATATGTCAAAAAAGGTGAAAAATGAAAAAAATTGGCATTTTTAAAAAGCAAAATTCTTTGGAAACTTTAATAACCCATAACTCTTTCAAAAAAGGTTCAATTGCAACTTTATTTGTAAAAGTACATTTCTGGCATCTCAATATATATAAATCACTTTACCGAAGTCGATTTGAATCAATATTTTAGAAAATATGTCCAAAAAGGTGAAAAATGAAAAAAATTGGCATTTTTAATAAAGCAAAATTCTTTGGAAACTTTAATAACCCATAACTCTTTCAAAAAGGTTTTTACTGCAACTTAATTTGAAAAGTAAATTTCTTGCATCTCAATATATATAAATCACTTTACCGAAGTCGATTTGAATCAATATTTTAGAAAATATGGCCTAAAAGGTGAAAAATTATAAAAATTGGCATTTTTAAAAAAGCAAAATTCTTTGGAAACTTTAATAACCCATAACTCTTTCAAAAAAGGTTTAACTGCAACTTAATTTAAAAAGTAATTTTCTTGCATCTCAATATATATAAATCACTTTACCGAAGTCGATTTGAATCAATATTTTAGAAAATATGGCCTAAAAGGTGAAAAAATTATAAAAATTGGCATTTTAAATAAAGCTAAATTCTTTGGAAACTTTAATAACCCATAACTCTTTCAAAATAGGTTCAAATGCAACTTTTTTGAAAAAGTAAATTTCTGGCATCTCAATATATATAAATCACTTTACTGAAGTCGATTTGAATCAATATTTTAGAAAATATGGCCAAAAAGGTGAAAAAATTAAAAAAAATTGGAGTTTTTAAAATAGCAAAATTCTTTGGAAACTTTAATAACCCATAACTCTTTCAAAAAAGGTTCAATTGCAACTTTATTTGTAAAAGTACATTTCTGGCATCTCAATATATATAAATCACTTTACCGAAGTCGATTTGAATCAATATTTTAGAAAATATGTCCAACAAGGTGAAAAATGAAAAAAATTGGCATTTTTAAAAAACAAAATTCTTTGGAAACTTAAATAACCCATAACTCTTTCAAAAAAGGTTCAATTGCAACTTTATTTAAAAAGTACATTTCTGGCATCTGCAATATATATAAATCACTTTACCGAAGTCGATTTGAATCAATATTTTAGAAAATATGGCCTAAAAGGTGAAAAATTTTAAAAAATTGGCATTTTTAAAAAAGCAAAAATTTTTGGAAACTTTAATAACCCATAACTCTTTCAAAAAAGGTTTAACTGCAACTTAATTTGAAAAGTAAATTTCTGGCATCTCAATATATATAAATCACTTTACCGAAGTCGATTTGAATCAATATTTTAGAAAATATGGCCTAAAAGGTGAAAAAATTAAAAAAATTGGCATTTTTAAAAAAGCAAAATTCTTTGGAAACTTTAATAACCCATAACTCTTTCAAAATAGGTTCAATTGCAACTTTAATTTAAAAAGTAAATTTCTTGCATCTCAATATATATAAATCACTTTACCAAAGTCGATTTGAATCAATATTTTAGAAAATATGTCAAAAAAGGTGAAAAATTAAAAAAATTGGCATTTTTAAAAAAGCAAAATTCTTTGGAAACTTTAAATAACCCATAACTCTTTCAAAAAAGGTTCAATTGCAACTTTATTTTTAAAAATACATTTCTGGCATCTCAATATATATAAATCACTTTACCGAAGTCGATTTGAATCAATATTTTAGAAAATATGTCCAAAAAGGTGAAAAATAAAAAAAAAAATGGCATTTTTAAAAAAGCTAAATTCTTTGGAAACTTTAATAACCCATAACTCTTTCAAAATAGGTTCAATTGCAATTTAATTTAAAAAGTACATTTCTGGCATCTGCAATATATATAAATCACTTTACCGAAGTCGATTTGAATCAATATTTTAGAAAATATGGCCTAAAAGGTGAAAAAATTAAAAAAATTGGCATTTTTAAAAAAGCAAAATTCTTTGGAAACTTTAATAACCCATAACTCTTTCAAAAAAGGTTCAACTGCAACTTAATTTGAAAAGTAAATTTCTTGCATCTGAATATATATAAATCACTTTACCGAAGTCGATTTGAATCAATATTTTAGAAAATATGGCCTAAAAGGTGAAAAAATTAAAAAAATTGGCATTTTTAAAAAAGCAAAATTCTTTGGAAACTTTAATAACCCATAACTCTTTCAAAATAGGTTCAATTGCAACTTTATTTGTAAAAAGTACATTTCTGGCATCTGAATATATATAAATCACTTTACCGAAGTCGATTTGAATCAATATTTTAGAAAATATGGCCAAAAAGGTGAAAAATTTAAAAAAATTGGCATTTTAAAAAAAGCAAAATTCTTTGGAAACTTTAATAACCCATAAAAAAAAGGTTCAACTGCAACTTAATTTGAAAAGTAAATTTCTGGCATCTCAATATATATAAATCACTTTACCGAAGTCGATTTGAATCAATATTTTAGAAAATATGGCCTAAAAGGTGAAAAAATTATAAAAATTGGCATTTTTAAAAAAGCAAAATTCTTTGGAAACTTTAATAACCCATAACTCTTTCAAAATAGGTTCAAATGCAACTTTTTTATAAAAGTAAATTTCCTGCATCTCAATATATATAAATCACTTTACCGAAGTCGATTTGAATCAATATTTTAGAAAATATGTCCAAAAAGGTGAAAAATGAAAAAAAATTGGCATTTTTAATAAAGCAAAATTCTTTGGAAACTTAAATAACCCATAACTCTTTCAAAAATGGTTCAATTGCAACTTTATTTGTAAAAGTACATTTCTGGCATCTCAATATATATAAATCACTTTACCGAAGTCGATTTGAATCAATATTTTAGAAAATATGTCCAAAAAGGTGAAAAATGAAAAAAATTGGTATTTTTAAAAAAGCAAAATTCTTTGGAAACTTTAATAACCCATAACTCTTTCAAAAAGGTTTAACTGCAACTTAATTTGAAAAAGTAAATTTCTTGCATCTCAATATATATAAATCACTTTACCGAAGTCGATTTGAATCAATATTTTAGAAAATATGGCCTAAAAGGTGGAAAAATTATAAAAATTGGCATTTTTAAAAAAGCAAAATTCTTTGGAAACTTTAATAACCCATAACTCTTTCAAAAAAGGTTTAACTGCAACTTAATTTAAAAAGTAATTTTCTTGCATCTCAATATATATAAATCACTTTACCGAAGTCGATTTGAATCAATATTTTAGAAAATATGGCCTAAAAGGTGAAAAAATTATAAAAATTGGCATTTTCAAAAAGCAAAATTCTTCGGAAACTTTAATAACCCATAACTCTTTCAAAATAGGTTCAAATGCAACTTTTTTATAAAAGTAAATTTCTTGCATCTCAATATATATAAATCACTTTACCGAAGTCGATTTGAATCAATATTTTAGAAAATATGTCAAAAAAGGTGAAAAATGAAAAAAATTGGCATTTTTAATAAAGCAAAATTCTTTGGAAACTTTAATAACCCATAACTCTTTCAAAAAAGGTTCAATTGCAACTTTATTTGTAAAAGTACATTTCTGGCATCTCAATATATATAAATCACTTTACCGAAGTCGATTTGAATCAATATTTTAGAAAATATGTCCAAAACGGTGAAAAATGAAAAAAATTGGCATTTTTAATAAAGCTAAATTCTTTGGAAACTTTAATAACCCATAACTCTTTCAAAAAAGGTTCAACTGCAACTTAATTTAAAAAGTACATTTCTGGCATCTGCATATATATAAATCACTTTACCGAAGTCGATTTGAATCAATATTTTAGAAAATATGGCCAAAAAGGTGAAAAAATTAAAAAAATTGGCATTTTTAAAAAAGCAAAATTCTTTGGAAACTTTAATAACCCATAACTCTTTCAAAAAAGGTTTAACTGCAACTTAATTTGAAAAGTAAATTTCTTGCATCTCAATATATATAAATCACTTTACCGAAGTCGATTTGAATCAATATTTTAGAAAATATGGCCTAAAAGGTGAAAAAATTATAAAAATTGGCATTTTTAAAAAGCAAAATTCTTTGGAAACTTTAATAACCCATAACTCTTTCAAAATAGGTTCAAATGCAACTTTTTTATAAAAGTAAATTTCCTGCATCTCAATATATATAAATCACTTTACCAAAGTCGATTTGAATCAATATTTTAGAAAATATGGCCAAAAAGGTGAAAAAATTAAAAAAATTGGCATTTTAAAAAAAGCAAAATTCTTTGGAAACTTAAATAACCCATAACTCTTTCAAAAATTGTTCAATTGCAACTTTATTTTTAAAAGTACATTTCTGGCATCTGAATATATATAAATCACTTTACCGAAGTCGATTTGAATCAATATTTTAGAAAATATGGCAAAAAAGGTGAAAAAATAAAAAAAATGGCATTTTTAAAAAGCTAAATTCTTTGGAAACTTTAATAACCCATAACTCTTTCAAAATAGGTTCAATTGCTATTTAATTTAAAAAGTACATTTCTGGCATCTGCATATATATAAATCACTTTACCGAAGTCGATTTGAATCAATATTTTAGAAAATATGGTCTAAAAGGTGAAAAAAATTAAAAAAATTGGCATTTTTAAAAAAGCAAAATTCTTTGGAAACTTTAATAACCCATAACTCTTTCAAAAAAGGTTCAACTGCAACTTAATTTGGAAAGTAAATTTCTGGCATCTTAATATATATAAATCATTTTACCGAAGTCGATTTGAATCAATATTTTAGAAAATATGGCCTAAAAGGTGAAAAAATTAAAAAAATTGGCATTTTTAAAAAAGCAAAATTCTTTGGAAACTTTAATAACCCATAACTCTTTCAAAATAGGTTCAATTGCAACTTTATTTGTAAAAGTACATTTCTGGCATCTGAATATATATAAATCACTTTACCGAAGTCGATTTGAATCAATATTTTAGAAAATATGGCCAAAAAGGTGAAAAATTTAAAAAAATTGGCATTTTTAAAAAAGCAAAATTCTTTGGAAACTTTAATAACCCATTAACTCTAAAAGGTTTAACTGCAACTTAATTTGAAAAGTAAATTTCTGGCATCTGAATATATATAAATCACTTTACCGAAGTCGATTTGAATCAATATTTTAGAAAATATGGCCTAAAAGGTGAAAAATTATAAAAATTGGCATTTTTAAAAAAGCAAAATTCTTTGGAAACTTTAATAACCCATAACTCTTTCAAAAAAGGTTCAAATGCAACTTTATTTATAAAAGTAAATTTCTGCATCTCAATATATATAAATCACTTTACCGAAGTCGATTTGAATCAATATTTTAGAAAATATGGCCAAAAAGGTGAAAAATAAAAAAAAAATTGGCATTTTTAAAAAAGCAAAATTCTTTGGAAACTTTAATAACCCATAACTCTTTCAAAAATGGTTCAATTGCAACTTTATTTTTAAAAATACATTTCTGGCATCTCAATATATATAAATCACTTTACCGAAGTCGATTTGAATCAATATTTTAGAAAATATGTCAAAAAAGGTGAAAAATAAAAAAAAAAAATGGCATTTTTAATAAAGCTAAATTCTTTGGAAACTTTAATAACCCATAACTCTTTCAAACTAGGTTCAATTGCTATTTAATTTAAAAAGTACATTTCTGGCATCTGCATATATATAAATCACTTTACCGAAGTCGATTTGAATCAATATTTTAGAAAATATGGTCTAAAAGGTGAAAAAATTAAAAAAATTGGCATTTTTAAAAAAGCAAAATTCTTTGGAAACTTTAATAACCCATAACTCTTTCAAAAAGGTTCAACTGCAACTTAATTTGGAAAAGTAAATTTCTTGCATCTCAATTAATATAAATCACTTTACCGAAGTCGATTTGAATCAATATTTTAGAAAATATGGCCTAAAATGTGAAAGAATTATAAAAATTGGCATTTTTAAAAAAGCAAAATTCTTTGGAAACTTTAATAACCCATAACTCTTTCAAAATATGTTCAATTGCAACTTTATTTGTAAAAGTACATTTCTGGCATCTGAATATATATAAATCACTTTACCGAAGTCGATTTGAATCAATATTTTAGAAAATATGGCCAAAAACGTGAAAAATTTAAAAATATTGGCATTTTGAAAAAAAGCAAAATTCTTTGGAAACTTTAATAACCCAAAAAAGGTTTAACTGCAACTTAATTTTGAAAAAGTAAATTTCTGGCATCTGAATATATATAAATCACTTTACCGAAGTCGATTTGAATCAATATTTTAGAAAATATGGCCTAAAAGGTGAAAAAATTATAAAAATTGGCATTTTTAAAATAGCAAAATTGTTCGGAAACCTTAATAACCCATTACTCTTTCAAAATAGGTTCAAATGCAACTTTTTTATAAAAGTAAATTTCCTGCATCTCAATATATATAAATCACTTTACCGAAGTCGATTTGAATCAATATTTTAGAAAATATGTCAAAAAAGGTGAAAAATGAAAAAAAATTGGCATTTTTAATAAAGCAAAATTCTTTGGAAACTTAAATAACCCATAACTCTTTCAAAAATGGTTCAATTGCAACTTTATTTTTAAAAATACATTTCTGGCATCTCAATATATATAAATCACTTTACCGAAGTCGATTTGAATCAATATTTTAGAAAATATGTCAAAAAAGGTGAAAAAATAAAAAAAAATGGCATTTTTAATAAAGCTAAATTCTTTGGAAACTTTAATAACCCATAACTCTTTCAAACTAGGTTCAATTGCTATTTAATTTAAAAAGTACATTTCTGGCATCTGCATATATATAAATCACTTTACCGAAGTCGATTTGAATCAATATTTTAGAAAATATGGTCTAAAAGGTGAAAAAATTAAAAAAATTGGCATTTTTAAAAAAGCAAAATTCTTTGGAAACTTTAATAACCCATAACTCTTTCAAAAAAGGCTCAACTGCAACTTAATTTGGAAAGTAAATTTCTTGCATCTTAATTAATATAAATCATTTAACCGAAGTCGATTTGAGTCAATATTTTAGAAAATATGGCCTAAAATGTGAAAGAATTATAAAAATTGGCATTTTTAAAAAAGCAAAATTCTTTGGAAACTTTAATAACCCATAACTCTTTCAAAAAAGGTTCAATTGCAACTTTATTTGTAAAAGTACATTTCTGGCATCTGAATATATATAAATCACTTTACCGAAGTCGATTTGAATCAATATTTTAGAAAATATGGCCAAAAACGTGAAAAATTTAAAAATATTGGCATTTTGAAAAAAAGCAAAATTCTTTGGAAACTTTAATAACCCAAAAAAGGTTTAACTGCAACTTAATTTGAAAAGTAAATTTCTGGCATCTGAATATATATAAATCACTTTACCGAAGTCGATTTGAATCAATATTTTAGAAAATATGGCCTAAAAGGTGAAAAAATTATAAAAATTGGCATTTTTAAAAAAGCAAAATTGTTCGGAAACCTTAATAACCCATAACTCTTTCAAAATAGGTTCAAATGCAACTTTTTTATAAAAGTAAATTTCCTGCATCTCAATATATATAAATCACTTTACCGAAGTCGATTTGAATCAATATTTTAGAAAATATGTCAAAAAAGGTGAAAAATGAAAAAAAATTGGCATTTTTAATAAAGCAAAATTCTTTGGAAACTTAAATAACCCATAACTCTTTCAAAAATGGTTCAATTGCAACTTTATTTGTAAAAATACATTTCTGGCATCTCAATATATATAAATCACTTTACCGAAGTCGATTTGAATCAATATTATAGAAAATATGTCCAAAAAGGTGAAAAAATGAAAAAAATTGGTATTTTTAAAAAAGCAAAATTCTTTGGAAACTTTAATAACCCATAACTCTTTCAAAAAAGGTTTAACTGCAACTTAATTTGAAAAGTAAATTTCTTGCATCTCAATATATATAAATCACTTTACCGAAGTCGATTTGAATCAATATTTTAGAAAATATGGCCTAAAAGGTGGAAAAATTAAAAAAATTGGCATTTTTAAAAAAGCAAAATTCTTTGGAAACTTTAATAACCCATAACTCTTTCAAAAAGGTTTAACTGCAACTTAATTTAAAAAGTAATTTTCTTGCATCTCAATATATATAAATCACTTTACCGAAGTCGATTTGAATCAATATTTTAGAAAATATGGCCTAAAAGGTGAAAAAATTATAAAAATTGGCATTTTTAAAAAAGCAAAATTCTTCGGAAACTTTAATAACCCATAACTCTTTCAAAATAGGTTCAATTGCAACTTTGTTTGTAAAAGTAAATTTCTGGCATCTGAATATATATAAATCACTTTACCGAAGTCGATTTGAATCAATATTTTAGAAAATATGTCCAAAAAGGTGAAAAATTAAAAAAATTGGCATTTTTAATAAAGAAAAATTCTTTGGAAACTTAAATAACCCATAACTCTTTCAAAAAAGGTTCAATTGCAACTTTATTTGTAAAAGTACATTTCTGGCATCTCAATATATATAAATCACTTTACCGAAGTCGATTTGAATCAATATTTTAGAAAATATGGCCAAAAAGGTGAAAAAATTAAAAAAATTGGCATTTTTAAAAAAGCAAAATTCTTTGGAAACTTTAATAACCCATAACTCTTTCAAAATAGGTTCAATTGCAACTTAATTTGTAAAAGTACATTTCTGGCATCTGCATATATATAAATCACTTTACCGAAGTCGATTTGAATCAATATTTTAGAAAATATGGCCTAAAAGGTGAAAAAATTAAAAAAATTGGCATTTTTAAAAAAGCAAAATTCTTTGGAAACTTTAATAACCCATAACTCTTTCAAAAAAGGTTTAACTGCAACTTAATTTGAAAAGTAAATTTCTTGCATCTCAATATATATAAATCACTTTACCGAAGTCGATTTGAATCAATATTTTAGAAAATATGGCCTAAAAGGTGAAAAAATTATAAAATTGGCATTTTTAAAAAAGCAAAATTCTTTGGAAACTTTAATAACCCATAACTCTTTCAAAATAGGTTCAAATGCAACTTTTTTATAAAAGTAAATTTCCTGCATCTCAATATATATAAATCACTTTACCGAAGTCGATTTGAATCAATATTTTAGAAAATATGTCAAAAAAGGTGAAAAATGAAAAAAAATTGGCATTTTTAATAAAGCAAAATTCTTTGGAAACTTAAATAACCCATAACTCTTTCAAAAATGGTTCAATTGCAACTTTATTTGTAAAAGTACATTTCTGGCATCTCAATATATATAAATCACTTTACCGAAGTCGATTTGAATCAATATTTTAGAAAATATGTCCAAAAGGTGAAAAATAAAAAAAAATTGGCATTTTTAAAAAAGCAAAATTCTTTGGAAACTTTAATAACCCATAACTCTTTCAAAAAAGGTTCAATTGCAACTTAATTTAAAAAGTACATTTCTGGCATCTGCATATATATAAATCACTTTACCGAAGTCGATTTGAATCAATATTTTAGAAAATATGGCCTAAAAAGGTGAAAAATTAAAAAAATTGGCATTTTTAAAAAGCAAAATTCTTTGGAAACTTTAATAACCCATAACTCTTTCAAAAAAGGTTCAACTGCAACTTAATTTGAAAAGTAAATTTCTTGCATCTTAATATATATAAATCATTTTACCGAAGTCGATTTGAATCAATATTTTAGAAAATATGGCCTAAAAGGTGAAAAAATTAAAAAAATTGGCATTTTTAAAAAGCAAAATTCTTTGGAAACTTTAATAACCCATAACTCTTTCAAAATAGGTTCAATTGCAACTTTATTTGTAAAAGTACATTTCTGGCATCTGAATATATATAAATCACTTTACCGAAGTCGATTTGAATCAATATTTTAGAAAATATGGCCAAAAAGGTGAAAAAATTAAAAAAATTGGCATTTTTAAAAAAGCAAAATTCTTTGGAAACTTTAATAACCCATAACATCTTTAAAAAAGGTTCAACTGCAACTTAATTTGAAAAGTAAATTTCTGGCATCTGAATATATATAAATCACTTTACCGAAGTCGATTTGAATCAATATTTTAGAAAATATGGCCTAAAAGGTGAAAAAATTATAAAAATTGGCATTTTTAAAAAAGCAAAATTCTTCGGAAACTTTAATAACCCATAACTCTTTCAAAATAGGTTCAAATGCAACTTTTTTATAAAAGTAAATTTCCTGCATCTCAATATATATAAATCACTTTACCGAAGTCGATTTGAATCAATATTTTAGAAAATATGTCAAAAAGGTGAAAAATGAAAAAAAATTGGCATTTTTAATAAAGCAAAATTCTTTGGAAACTTAAATAACCCATAACTCTTTCAAAATGGTTCAATTGCAACTTTATTTGTAAAAATACATTTCTGGCATCTCAATATATATAAATCACTTTACCGAAGTCGATTTGAATCAATATTATAGAAAATATGTCCAAAAAGGTGAAAAATGAAAAAAATTGGTATTTTTAAAAAAGCAAAATTCTTTGGAAACTTTAATAACCCATAACTCTTTCAAAAAGGTTTAACTGCAACTTAATTTGAAAAGTAAATTTCTTGCATCTCAATATATATAAATCACTTTACCGAAGTCGATTTGAATCAATATTTTAGAAAATATGGCCTAAAAGGTGGAAAAATTATAAAAATTGGCATTTTTAAAAAAGCTAAATTCTTTGGAAACTTTAATAACCCATAACTCTTTCAAAAAAGGTTTAACTGCAACTTAATTTAAGAAGTAATTTTCTTGCATCTCAATATATATAAATCACTTTACCCAAGTCGATTTGAATCAACATTTTAGAAAATATGGCCTAAAAGGTGAAAAAATTATAAAAATTGGCATTTTCAAAAAGCAAAATTCTTTGGAAACTTTAATAACCGATAACTCTTTCAAAATAGGTTCAAATGCAACTTTTTTATAAAAGTAAATTTCCTGCATCTCAATATATATAAATCACTTTACAAAAGTCGATTTGAATCAATATTTTAGAAAATATGTCAAAAAAGGTGAAAAATGAAAAAAAATTGGCATTTTTAATAAAGCAAAAATCTTTGGAAACTTAAATAACCCATAACTCTTTCAAAAATGGTTCAATTGCAACTTTATTTGTAAAAATACATTTCTGGCATCTCAATATATATATAAATCACTTTACCGAAGTCGATTTGAATCAATATTTTAGAAAATGTGTCAAAAAAGGTGAAAAATGAAAAAAAAATTGGCATTTTTAATAAAGCTAAATTCTTCGGAAACTTTAATAACCCATAACTCTTTCAAAATAGGTTCAATTGCTATTTAATTTAAAAAGTACATTTCTGGCATCTGCATATATATAAATCACTTTACCGAAGTCGATTTGAATCAATATTTTAGAAAATATGGTCTAAAAGGTGAAAAAATTAAAAAAATTGGCATTTTTAAAAAAGCAAAATTCTTTGGAAACTTTAATAACCCATAACTCTTCCAAAAAAGGTTTAGCTGCAACTTAATTTGAAAAGTAAATTTCTTGCATCTCAATATATATAAATCACTTTACCGAAGTCGATTTGAATCAATATTTTAGAAAATATGGCCTAAAAGGTGGAAAAATTATAAAAATTGGCATTTTTAAAAAAGCAAAATTCTTTGGAAACTTTAATAACCCATAACTCTTTCAAAATAGGTTCAAATGCAACTTTTTTATAAAAGTAAATTTCCTGCATCTCAATATATATAAATCACTTTACCAAAGTCGATTTGAATCAATATTTTAGAAAATATGTCAAAAAAGGTGAAAAAATTAAAAAAATTGGCATTTTTAATAAAGCAAAATTCTTTGGAAACTTTAATAACCCATAACTCTTTCAAAATAGGTTCAATTGCAACTTTATTTGTAAAAATACATTTCTGGCATCTCAATATATATAAATCACTTTACCGAAGTCGATTTGAATCAATATTTTAGAAAATATGTCAAAAAAGGTGAAAAATAAAAAAAAAAAATGGCATTTTTAATAAAGCTAAATTCTTTGGAAACTTTAATAACCCATAACTCTTTCAAAATAGGTTCAATTGCAATTTAATTTAAAAAGTAAATTTCTGGCATCTGAATATATATAAATCACTTTACCGAAGTCGATTTGAATCAATATTTTAGAAAATATGGCCAAAAAGATGAAAAAATTAAAAAAATTGGCATTTTTAAAAAAGCAAAATTCTTTGGAAACTTTAATAACCCATAACTCTTTCAAAAAAGGTTCAACTGCAACTTTATTTGAAAAGTAAATTTCTTGCATCTCAATATATATAAATCACTTTACCGAAGTCGATTTGAATCAATATTTTAGAAAATATGGCCTAAAAGGTGAAAAATTTAAAAAATTGGCATTTTTAAAAAAGCAAAATTCTTTGGAAACTTTAATAACCCATAACTCTTTCATAAAAGGTTCAACTGCAACTTAATTTGGAAAGTAAATTTTTGGCATCTCAATATATATAAATCACTTTACCGAAGTCGATTTGAATCAATATTTTAGAAAATATGGCCTAAAAGGTGAAAAAATGATAAAAATTGGCATTTTTAAAAAAGCAAAATTCTTTGGAAACTTTAATAACCCATAACTCTTTCAAAAAAGGTTCAACTGCAACTTTATTTGAAAAGTAAATTTCTTGCATCTCAATATATATAAATCACTTTACCGAAGTCGATTTGAATCAATATTTTAGAAAATATGGCCTAAAAGGTGAAAAAATTTAAAAAATTGGCATTTTTAAAAAAGCAAAATTCTTTGGAAACTTTAATAACCCATAACTCTTTCAAAAAGGTTCAACTGCAACTTAATTTGAAAATTTTTTTTTTTTAATATATAAAATCTTTTACCAAGCGATTTGAATCAATATTTTAGCAAATATGGGCAAAATGATGAAAAAGTTAAAAAAATTGGCATTTTAAAAAAAGCAAAATTCTTTGGAAACTTTAATAACCCATAACTCTTTCAAAAAAGGTTCAACTGCAACTTAATTTGGAAAGTAAATTTCTTGCATCTCAATATATATAAATCACTTTACCGAAGTCGATTTGAATCAATATTTTAGAAAATATGGCCTAAAAGGTGAAAAAATTATAAAAATTGGCATTTTTAAAAAAGCAAAATTCTTTGGAAACTTTAATAACCCATAACTCTTTCAAAATATGTTCAATTGCAACTTTATTTGTAAAAGTACATTTCTGGCATCTCAATATATATAAATCACTTTACCGAAGTCGATTTGAATCAATATTTTAGAAAATATGGCCTAAAAGGTGAAAAAATTATAAATATTGGCATTTTTAAAAAGGTAAATTCTTTGGAAACTTTAATAACCCATAACTCTTTCAAAAAAGGTTTAACTGCAACTTAATTTGAAAAGTAAATTTCTGGCATCTCAATATATATAAATCACTTTACCGAAGTCGATTTGAATCAATATTTTAGAAAATATGGCCAAAAAGGTGAAAAATGAAAAAAATTGGCATTTTTAATAAAGAAAAATTCTTTGGAAACTTAAATAACCCATAACTCCTTCAAAAAAGGTTCAATTGCAACTTTATTTGTAAAAGTACATTTCTGGCATCTCAATATATATAAATCACTTTACCGAAGTCGATTTGAATCAATATTTTAGAAAATAAGGCCTAAAAGATGAAAAAATTATAAAAAATGGCATTTTTAAAAAAGCTAAATTCTTTGGAAACTTTAATAACCCATAACTCTTTCAAAAGAGGTTGAATTGCAGCTTTATTTGTAAAGTACATTTCTGGACATCTGAATATATATAAATCACTTTACCGAAGTCGATTTGAATCAATATTTTAGAAAATATGGCCAAAATGGTGAAAAAATTAAAAAAATTGGCATTTTTAAAAAAGCAAAATTCTTTGGAAACTTTAATAACCCATAACTCTTTCAAAAAAGGTTCAACTGCAACTTAATTTGAAAAGTAAATTTCTTGCATCTCAATATATATAAATCACTTTACCGAAGACGATTTGAATCAATATTTTGGAAAATATGGCCTAAAAGGTTAAAAAATTATAAAAATTGGCATTTTTAAAAAAGCAAAATTCTTTGGAAACTTTAATAACCCATAACTCTTTCAAAATAGGTTCAATTGCAACTTTATTTTATAAAAGTACATTTCTGGCATCTGAATATATATAAATCACTTTACCGAAGTCGATTTGAATCAATATTTTAGAAAATATGGCCAAAAAGATGAAAAAATTAAAAAAATTGGCATTTTTAAAAAAGCAAAATTCTTTGGAAACTTTAATAACCCATAACTCTTTCAAAAAGGTTCAATTGCAACTTTATTTGTAAAAGTACATTTCTGGCATCTGAATATATATAAATCACTTTACCGAAGTCGATTTGAATCAATATTTTAGAAAATATGGCCTAAAAGGTGAAAAAATTATAAATATTGGCATTTTTAAAAAGGTAAATTCTTTGGAAACTTTAATAACCCATAACTCTTTCAAAATAGGTTCAATTGCAATTTAATTTGAAAAGTAAATTTCTGGCATCTGAATATATATAAATCACTTTACCGAAGTCGATTCGAATCAATATTTTAGAAAATAAGGCCTAAAAGGTGAAAAAATTTAAAAAATTGGCATTTTTAAAAAAGCAAAATTCTTTGGAAACTTTAATAACCCATAACTCTTTCAAAAAAGGTTTAACTGCAACTTAATTTGAAAAGTAAATTTCTTGCATCTCAATATATATAAATCACTTTACCGAAGTCGATTTGAATCAATATTTTAGAAAATATGGCCTAAAAGGTGAAAAAATTATAAAAATTGGCATTTTTAAAAAAGCTAAATTCTTTGGAAACTTTAATAACCCATAACTCTTTTAAAAGAGGTTGAATTACAATTTATAAAAGTACATTTCTGGCATCTCAATATATATAAATCTCTTTACCGAAGTCGATGTGAATCAATATTTTAGAAAATATGGCCAAAATGGTGAAAAAATTAAAAAAATTGGCATTTTTAAAAAAGCAAAATTCTTTGGAAACTTTAATAACCCATAACTCTTTCAAAAAAGGTTCAACTGCAACTTTATTTATAAAAATACATTTCTGGCATCTCAATATATATAAATCACTTTACCGAAGTCGATGTTAATCAATATTTTAGAAAATATGGCCAAAATGGTGAAAAAATTAAAAAAGTTGGCATTTCTAAAAAAGCAAAATTCTTTGGAAACATTAATAACCCATAACTCTTTCAAAAAAGGTTCAACTGCAACTTAATTTGAAAGTACATTTCTGGCATCTCAATATATATAAATCACTTTACCGAAGTCGATTTGAATCAATATTTTAGAAAATATGGCCTAAAAGGTGAAAAAATTAAAAAAATTGGCATTTTAAAAAAGCAAAATTCTTTGGAAACTTTAATAACCCATAACTCTTTCAAAAAAGGTTCAACTGCAACTTTATTTGTAAAGTACATTTCTGGCATCTGAATATATATAAATCTCTTTACCGAAGTCGATTTGAACCAATATTTTAGAAAATATGGCCAAAAAGGTGAAAAATTTAAAAAAGTTGGCATTTTTAAAAAAGCAAAATTGTTTGGAAACTTTAGTAACCCATAACTCTTTTAAAAAAGGTTCAACTGCAACTTAATTTGGAAAGTACATTTCTGGCATCTGAATATATATAAATCACATTACCGAAGTCGATTTGAATCGATATTTAAAAAAAAATGGCCTAAAAGGTGAAAAAATTGTAAAAATTGGCATTTTTAAAAAAGCAAAATTCTTTGGAAACTTTAATAACCCATAACTCCTTCAAAATACGTTCAACTGCAACTTTATTTATAAAAATACATTTCTGGCATCTCAATATATATAAATCTCTTTACCGAAGTCGATGTGAATCAATATTTTAGAAAATATGGCCGAAAAGGTGAAAAAATTATAAAAATTGGCATTTTTAAAAAATCAAAATTCTTTGGAAACTTTAATAACCCATAACTCTTTCAAAAAGGTTACACTGCAACTTAATTTGGAAAGTAAATTTCTGGCATCTCAATATATATAAATCTCTTTACCGAAGTCGATTTGAATCAATATTTTAGAAAATATGGCCTAAAAGGTGAAAAAATTATAAAAATTGGCATTTTTAAAAAATCAAAATTCTTTGGAAACTTTAATAACCCATAACTCTTTCAAAAAAGGTTACACTGCAACTTTATTTAAAAAAATACATTTCTGGCATCTTAATATATATAAATCACTTTACCGAAGTCGATTTGATTCAATATTTTAGAAAAGATGGCCAAAAAGGTGAAAAAATTAAAAAAAATTGGCATTTTTAAAAAAGCAAAATTCTTTGGAAACTTTAATAACCCATAACTCTTTCAAAATACGTTCAATTGCAACTTTATTTAAAAAAATATATTTCTGGCATCTTAATATATATAAATCACTTTACCGAAGTCGATTTGAATCAATATTTTAGAAAATATGGCCAAAAAGGTGAAAAAATTAAAAAATTGGCATTTTTAAAAAAGCAAAATTCTTTGGAAACTTTAATAACCCATAACTCTTTCAAAAAAGGTTCAATTGCAACTTTATTTGAAAAAATACATTTCTGGCATCTGAATATATATAAATCACTTTACCGAAGTCGATTTGAATCAATATTTTAGAAAATATGGCCAAAAGTGAAAAATTAAAAAAATTGGCATTTTTAAAAAAGCAAAATTCTTTGGAAACTTTAATAACCCATAACTCCTTCAAAATAGGTTCAACTGCAACTTTATTTATAAAAATACATTTCTGGCATCTCAATATATATAAATCTCTTTACCGAAGTCGATGTGAATCAATATTTTAGAAAATATGGCCAAAATGGTGAAAAAATTAAAAAAGTTGGCATTTCTAAAAAAGCAAAATTCTTTGGAAACATTAATAACCCATAACTCTTTCAAAAAAGGTTCAAGTGCAACTTAATTTGGAAAGTACATTTCTGGCATCTCAATATATATAAATCACTTTACCGAAGTCGATTTGAATCAATATTTAAGAAAATATGGCCTAAAAGGTGAAAAAATTGTAAAAATTGGCATTTTTAAAAAAGCAAAATTCTTTGGAAACTTTAATAACCCATAACTCTTTCAAAATACGTTCAATTGCAACTTTATTTAAAAAAATACATTTCTGGCATCTTAATATATATAAATCACTTTACCGAAGTCGATTTGAATCAATATTTTAGAAAATATGGCCAAAAAGGTGAAAAAATTAAAAAAATTGGCATTTTTAAAAAAGCAAAATTCTTTGGAAACTTTAATAACCCATAACTCTTTCAAAAAAGGTTCAACTGCAACTTTATTTGTAAAGTACATTTCTGGCATCTGAATATATATAAATCTCTTTACCGAAGTCGATTTGAACCAATATTTTAGAAAATATGGCCAAAAAGGTGAAAAATTTAAAAAAGTTGGCATTTTTAAAAAAGCAAAATTGTTTGGAAACTTTAGTAACCCATAACTCTTTTAAAAAAGGTTCAACTGCAACTTAATTTGGAAAGTACATTTCTGGCATCTCAATATATATAAATCACTCTACCGAAGTCGATTTGAATCGATATTTAAAAAAAATGGCCTAAAAGGTGAAAAAATTGTAAAAATTGGCATTTTTAAAAAAGCAAAATTCTTTGGAAACTTTAATAACCCATAACTCTTTCAAAAAAGGTTCAACTGCAACTTTATTTATAAAAATACATTTCTGGCATCTCAATATATATAAATCTCTTTACCGAAGTCGATGTGAATCAATATTTTAGAAAATATGGCCGAAAAGGTGAAAAAATTAAAAAAGTTGGCATTTTTAAAAAAGCAAAATTCTTTGGAAACATTAATAACCCATAACTCTTTCAAAAAAGGTTACACTGCAACTTAATTTGGAAAGTAAATTTCTGGCATCTCAATATATATAAATCTCTTTACCGAAGTCGATTTGAATCAATATTTTAGAAAATATGGCCTAAAAGGTGAAAAAATTATAAAAATTGGCATTTTTAAAAAAGCAAAATTCTTTGGAAACTTTAATAACCCATAACTCTTTCAAAAAAGGTTCAATTGCAACTTTATTTAAAAAAATACATTTCTGGCATCTTAATATATATAAATCACTTTACCGAAGTCGATTTGAATCAATATTTTAGAAAATATGGCCAAAAAGGTGAAAAAATTAAAAAAATTGGCATTTTTAAAAAAGCAAAATTCTTTGGAAACTTTAATAACCCATAACTCTTTCAAAAAAGGTTCAACTGCAACTTTATTTGTAAAGTACATTTCTGGCATCTGAATATATATAAATCACTTTACCGAAGTCGATTTGAATCAATATTTTAGAAAATATGGCCAAAAATGTGAAAAAATTAAAAATATTGGCATTTTGTAAAAAAGCAAAATTCTTTGGAAACTTTAATAACCCATAACTCTTTCAAAAAAGGTTCAATTGCAACTTTATTTGTAAAGTACATTTCTGGCATCTGAATATATATAAATCTCTTTACCGAAGTCGATTTGAACCAATATTTTAGAAAATATGGCCAAAAAGGTGAAAAATTTAAAAAAGTTGGCATTTTTAAAAAAGCAAAATTGTTTGGAAACTTTAGTAACCCATAACTCTTTCAAAAAAGGTTCAACTGCAACTTAATTTGGAAAGTACATTTCTGGCATCTCAATATATATAAATCACTCTACCGAAGTCGATTTGAATCGATATTTAAAAAAAAATGGCCTAAAAGGTGAAAAAATTGTAAAAATTGGCATTTTTAAAAAAGCAAAATTCTTTGGAAACTTTAATAACCCATAACTCCTTCAAAATAGGTTCAACTGCAACTTTATTTATAAAAATACATTTCTGGCATCTCAATATATATAAATCTCTTTACCGAAGTCGATGTGAATCAATATTTTAGAAAATATGGCCAAAAAGGTGAAAAAATTAAAAAAGTTGGCATTTTTAAAAAAGCAAAATTCTTTGGAAACATTAATAACCCATAACTCTTTCAAAAAAGGTTACACTGCAACTTAATTTGGAAAGTAAATTTCTGGCATCTCAATATATATAAATCTCTTTACCGAAGTCGATTTGAATCAATATTTTAGAAAATATGGCCAAAAAGGTGAAAAAATTAAAAAAATTGGCATTTTTAAAAAAGCAAAATTCTTTGGAAACTTTAATAACCCATAACTCTTTCAAAATACGTTCAATTGCAACTTTATTTAAAAAAATACATTTCTGGCATCTTAATATATATAAATCACTTTACCGAAGTCGATTTGAATCAATATTTTAGAAAATATGGCCAAAAAGGTGAAAAAATTAAAAAAATTGGCATTTTTAAAAAAACAAAATTGTTTGGAAACTTTAATAACCCATAACTCTTTCAAAAAAGGTTCAACTGCAACTTTATTTGGAAAGTACATTTCTGGCATCTCAATATATATAAATCACTTTACCGAAGTCGATTTGAATCAATATTTTAGAAAATATGGCCAAAAATGTGAAAAAATTAAAAATATTGGCATTTTGTAAAAAAGCAAAATTCTTTGGAAACTTTAATAACCCATAACTCTTTCAAAATAGGTTCAACTGCAACTTAATTTGGAAAGTACATTTCTGGCATCTCAATATATATAAATCAAGTCGATTTAAAAAAAAAAAATGGCCTAAAAGGTGAAAAAATTGTAAAAATTGGCATTTTTAAAAAAGCAAAATTCTTTGGAAACTTTAATAACCCATAACTCCAAAATAGGTTCAACTGCAACTTTATTTATAAAATACATTTCTGGCATCTAAATATATATAAATCACTTTACCGAAGTCGATGTGAATCAATATTTTAGAAAATATGGCAAAAAGGTGAAAAAATTAAAAATATTGGCATTTTAAAAAAGCAAAATTCTTTGGAAACTTTAATATCCCATAACTCTTTCAAAAAAGGTTCAATTGCAACTTTATTTGTAAAGTACATTTCTGGCATCTGAATATATATAAATCACTTTACCGAAGTCGATTTGAATCAATATTTTAGAAAATATGGCCTAAAAGGTGAAAAAATTAAAAAAATTGGCATTTTAAAAAAACAAAATTCTTTAGAAACTTTAATAACCCATAACTCTTTCAAAATACGTTCAACTGCAACTTTATTTAAAAAATACATTTCTGGCATCTCAATATATATAAATCACTTTACCGAAGTCGATTTGAATCAATATTTTAGAAAATATGGCCAAAAAGGTGAAAAAATTAAAAAAATTGGCATTTTAAAAAAGCAAAATTCTTTGGAAACTTTAATAACCCATAACTCTTTCAAAAAAGGTTCAACTGCAACTTTATTTAAAAAATACATTTCTGGCATCTCAATATATATAAATCACTTTACCGAAGTCGATTTGAATCAATATTTTAGAAAATATGGCCAAAAGGTGAAAAAATTAATAAAGTTGGCATTTTTAAAAAAACAAAATTCTTTGAAAACTTTAATAACCCATAACTCTTTGCAAAAGGTTGAACTGCAACTTAATTTGGAAAGTAAATTTCTGGCATCTCAATATATATAAATCACTTTACCGAAGTCCTTTTGAATCAATATTTTAGAAAATATGGCCTAAAAGGCGAAAAAATTATAAAAATTGGCATCTTTAAAAAAGCAAAATTCTTTGGAAACTTTAATAACCCATAACTCTTTCAAAATACGTTCAATTGCAACTTTATTTAAAAAAATACATTTCTGGCATCTCAATATATATAAATCAGTTTACCGAAGTCGATTTGAATCAATATTTTAGAAAATATGGCCAAAAAGGTGAAAAATTAAAAAAATTGGCATTTTTAAAAAAGCAAAATTCTTTGGAAACTTTAATAACCCATAACTCTTTCAAAAAGGTTCAACTGCAACTTAATTTGGAAAGTAAATTTCTGGCATCTCAATATATATAAATCACTTTACCGAAGTCGATTTGAATCAATATTTTAGAAAATATGGCCTAAAAGGTAAAAAAATTAAAAAAATTGGCATTTTTAAAAAACAAAATTCTTTGGAAACTTTAATAACCCATAACTCTTTCAAAAAAGGTTCAACTGCAACTTAATTTGGAAAGTACATTTCTGGCATCTCAATATATATAAATCACTTTACCGAAGTCGATTTGAATCAATATTTTAGAAAATATGGCCTAAAAGGTGAAAAATTATAAAAATTGGCATTTTTAAAAAAGCTAAATTCTTTGGAAACTTTAATAACCCATAACTCTTTCAAAATACGTTCAATTGCAACTTTATTTAAAAAAATACATTTCTGGCATCTCAATATATATAAATCACTTTACCGAAGTCGATTTGAATCAATATTTTAGAAAATATGGCCAAAAGGTGAAAAAATTAAAAAATTGGCATTTTAAAAAAAGCAAAATTCTTTGGAAACTTTAATAACCCATAACTCTTTCAAAAAAGGTTCAACTGCAACTTTATTTAAAAAAATACATTTCTGGCATCTCAATATATATAAATCACTTTACCGAAGTCGATTTGAATCAATATTTTAGAAAATATGGCCGAAAAGGTGAAAAAATTATTAAAGTTGGCATTTTTAAAAAAACAAAATTCTTTGGAAACTTTAATAACCCATAACTCTTTCAAAAAAGGTTCAACTGCAACTTAATTTGGAAAGTAAATTTCTGGCATCTCATTATATATAAATCACTTTACCGAAGTCCATTTGAATCAATATTTTAGAAAATATGGCCTAAAAGGCGAACAATTATAAAAATTGGCATCTTTAAAAAAGCAAAATTCTTTGGAAACTTTAATAACCCATAACTCTTTCAAAATACGTTCAATTGCAACTTTATTTAAAAAAATACATTTCTGGCATCTGAATATATATAAATCACTTTACCGAAGTCGATTTGAATCAATATTTTAGAAAATATGGCCAAAAAGGTGAAAAAATTAAAAAAATTGGCATTTTTAAAAAAGCAAAATTCTTTGGAAACTTTAATAACCCATAACTCTTTCAAAAAAGGTTCAACTGCAACTTAATTTGGAAAGTAAATTTCTGGCATCTCAATATATATAAATCACTTTACCGAAGTCGATTTGAATCAATATTTTAGAAAATATGGCCAAAATGGTAAAAAAATTAAAAAAATTGGAATTTTTAAAACAACAAAATTCTTTAGAAACTTTAATAACCCATAACTCTTTCAAAATAAGTTCAACTGCAACTTAATTTGAAAAGTAAATTTCTGGCATCTCATTATATATAAATCACTTTACCGAAGCCCATTTGAATCAATATTTTAGAAAATATGGCCTAAAAGGCGAACAATTATAAAAATTGGCATCTTTAAAAAAGCTAAATTCTTTGGAAACATTAATAACCCATAACTCTTTTAAAATACGTTCAATTGCAACTTTATTTAAAAAATACATTTCTTGCATCTCAATATATATAAATCACTTTACCGAAGTCGATTTGAATCAATATTTTAGAAAATATGGCCAAAAAGGTGAAAAAATTAAAAAAATTGGCATTTTAAAAAAAAGCAAAATTCTTTGGAAACTTTAATAACCCATAACTCTTTCAAAAAAGGTTCAACTGCAACTTTATTTAAAAAAATACATTTCTGGCATCTCAATATATATAAATCACTTTACCGAAGTCGATTTGAATCAATATTTTAGAAAATATGGCCGAAAAGGTGAAAAAATTAAAAAAGTTGGCATTTTTAAAAAAGCAAAATTCTTTGGAAACTTTAATAACCCATAACTCTTTCAAAAAAGGTTCAACTGCAACTTAATTTGGAAAGTAAATTTCTGGCATCTCATTATATATAAATCACTTTACCGAAGTCGATTTGAATCAATATTTTAGAAAATATGGCCTAAAAGGTGAAAAATTATAAAAATTGGCATCTTTAAAAAAGCAAAATTCTTTGGAAACTTTAATAACCCATAACTCTTTCAAAATACGTTCAATTGCAACTTTATTTAAAAAATACATTTCTGGCATCTCAATATATATAAATCACTTTACCGAAGTCGATTTGAATCAATATTTTAGAAAATATGGCCAAAAAGGTGAAAAAATTAAAAAAATTGGCATTTTTAAAAAAGCAAAATTCTTTGGAAACTTTAATAACCCATAACTCTTTCAAAAAAGGTTCAACTGCAACTTAATTTGGAAAGTAAATTTCTGGCATCTCAATATATATAAATCACTTTGCCGAAGTCGATTTGAATCAATATTTTAGAAAATATGGCCTAAATGGTAAAAAAATTAAAAAATTGGCATTTTTAAAAAACAAAATTCTTTGGAAACTTTAATAACCCATAACTCTTTCAAAAAAGGTTCAACTGCAACTTAGTTTGAAAAGTAAATTTCTGGCATCTCATTATATATAAATCACTTTACCGAAGTCCATTTGAATCAATATTTTAGAAAATATGGCCTAAAAGGCGAACAATTATAAAAATTGGCATCTTTAAAAAAGCTAAATTCTTTGGAAACTTTAATAACCCATAACTCTTTCAAAAACGTTCAATTGCAACTTTATTTAAAAAAGTACATTTCTGGCATCTCAATATATATAAATCACTTTACCGAAGTCGATTTGAATCAATATTTTAGAAAATATGGCCGAAAAGGTGAAAAAATTAATAAAGTTGGCATTTTTAAAAAAACAAAATTCTTTGGAAACTTTAATAACCCATAACTCTTTCAAAAAAGGTTCAACTGCAACTTAATTTGGAAAGTAAATTTCTGGCATCTCAATATATATAAATCACTTTACCGAAGTCGATTTGAATCAATATTTTAGAAAATATGGCCTAAAAGGTGAAAAATTATAAAAATTGGCATCTTTAAAAAAGCAAAATTCTTTGGAAACTTTAATAACCCATAACTCTTTCAAAATACGTTCAATTGCAACTTTATTTAAAAAAATACATTTCTGGCATCTCAATATATATAAATCACTTTACCGAAGTCGATTTGAATCAATATTTTAGAAAATATGGACAAAAAGGTGAAAAAATTAAAAAAATTGGCATTTTTAAAAAAGCAAAATTCTTTGGAAACTTTAATAACCCATAACTCTTTCAAAAAAGGTTCAACTGCAACTTAATTTGGAAAGTAAATTTCTGGCATCTCAATATATATAAATCACTTTGCCGAAGTCGATTTGAATCAATATTTTAGAAAATATGGCCAAAATGGTAAAAAAATTAAAAAAATTGGAATTTTTAAAACAACAAAATTCTTTAGAAACTTTAATAACCCATAACTCTTTCAAAAAAGGTTCAACTGCAACTTAATTTTAAAAGTAAATTTCTGGCATCTCAATATATATAAATCTCTTTACCGAAGTCGATTTGAATCAATATTTTAGAAAATATGGCCTAAAAAGGTGAAAAATTATAAAAATTGGCATTTTTAAAACAAAAAAATTCTTTGGAAACTTTAATAACCCATAACTCTTTCAAAATACGTTCAATTGCAACTTTATTTAAAAAAATACATTTCTGGCATCTTAATATATATAAATCACTTTACCGAAGTCGATTTGAATCAATATTTTAGAAAATATGGCCAAAAAGGTGAAAAAATTAAAAAAATTGGCATTTTTAAAAAAGCAAAATTCTTTGGAAACTTTAATAACCCATAACTCTTTCAAAAAAGGTTCAACTGCAACTTAATTTGGAAAGTAAATTTCTGGCATCTCAATATATATAAATCACTTTACCGAAGTCGATTTGAATCAATATTTTAGAGAAAATATGGCCAAAAATGGTAAAAAAATTAAAAAAATTGGCATTTTTAAAACAACAAAATTCTTTAGAAACTTTAATAACCCATAACTCTTTCAAAAAAAGTTCAACTGCAACTTTATTTGTAAAGTACATTTCTGGCATTTGAGTATATATAAATCACTTTACCGAAGTCGATTTGAATCAATATTTTAGAAAAAATGGCCAAAAATGTAAAAAAATTAAAAATATTGGCATTTTGTAAAAAAGCTAAATTCTTTGGAAACTTTAATAACCCATAACTCTATCAAAAAAGGTTCAATTGCAACTTTATTTGTAAAGTACATTTCTGGCATCTGAATATATATAAATCACTTTACCGAAGTCGATTTGAATCAATATTTTAGAAAATATGGCCAAAAAGGTGAAAAATTTAAAGAAGTTGGCATTTTTAAAAAAGCAAAATTGTTTGGAAACTTTAGTAACCCATAACTCTTTCAAAATAGGTTCAACTGCAACTTTATTTATAAAATTACGTTTCTGGCATCTGAATATATATAAATCACTTTACCGAAGTCGATGTGAATCAATATTTTAGAAAATATGGCCAAAAAGGTGAAAAAATAAAAAAGTTGGCATTTTTAAAAAAACAAAATTCTTTGGAAACTTTAGTAACCCATAACTCTTTCAAAATAGGTTCAACTGCAACTTTATTTATAAAATTACGTTTCTGGCATCTCAATATATATAAATCACTTTACCGAAGTCGATTTGAATCAATATTTTAGAAAATATGGCCTAAAAGGCGAAAAAATTATAATTATTGTCATTTTTAAAAAAGCAAAATTCTTTGGAAACTTTAATAACCCATAACTCTTTCGAAATACGTTTAATTGCAACTTTATTTATAAAAATACATTTCTGGCATCTAAATATATATAAATCACTTTACCGAAGTCGATTTTAATCAATATTTTAGAAAATATGGCCAAAAAGGTGAAAAAATTATAAAAATTGGCATTTTTAAAAAAGCAAAATTCTTTGGAAACTTTAATAACCCATAACTCTTTCAAAATAGGTTCAACTGCAACTTTATTTATAAAATTACGTTTCTGGCATCTGAATATATATAAATCACTTTACCGAAGTCGATTTGAATCAATATTTTAGAAAATATGGCCAAAAAGGTGAAAAAATTAAAAAAGTTGGCATTTTTAAAAAAGCAAAATTCTTTGGAAACTTTAATAACCCATAACTCTTTCAAAAAAGGTTCAACTGCAACTTTATTTATAAAGTAAATTTCTGGCATCTCATTATATATAAATCACTCTACCGAAGTCCATTTGAATCAATATTTTAGAAAATATGGCCTAAAAGGCGAAAAAATTAAAAAATTGGCATCTTTAAAAAAGCAAAATTCTTTGGAAACTTTAATAACCCATAATTCTTTCAAAAAAGGTTCAATTGCAACATTATTTGTAAAGTACATTTCTGGCATCTGAATATATATAAATCACTTTACCGAAGTCGATTTGAATCAATATTTTAGAAAATATGGCCAAAAAGGTGAAAAAATTAAAAAAGTTGGCATTTTTAAAAAAGCAAAATTCTTTGGAAACTTTAATAACCCATAACTCTTTCAAAAAAGGTTCAACTGCAACTTAATTTGGAAAGTACATTTCTGGCATCTCAATATATATAAATCACTCTACCGAAGTCGATTTGAATCAATATTTTAAAAAAATGGCCTAAAAAGGTGAAAAAATTAAAAAAATTGGCATTTTTAAAAAGCAAAATTCTTTGGAAACTTTAATAACCCATAACTCTTTCAAAAAAGGTTCAACTGCAACTTAATTTGGAAAGTAAATTTCTGGCATCTCATTATATAATAAATCACTCTTACTGAAGTCCATTTGAATCAATATTTTAGAAAATATGGCCTAAAAGGCGAACAAATATAAAAATTGGCATCTTTAAAAAAGCAAAATTCTTTGGAAAATTTAATAGCCCATAACTCTTTCAAAATACGTTCAATTGCAACTTAATTTGGAAAGTAAATTTCTGGCATCTCAATATATATAAATCACTTTACCAAAGTCGATTTGAATCAATATTTTAGAAAATATGGCCAAAATGGTGAAAAATTTAAAAAAATTGGCATTTTAAAAAAGCAAAATTCTTTGGAAACTTTAATAACCCATAACTCTTTCAAAAAAGGTTCAACTGCAACTTAATTTGGAAAGTACATTTCTGGCATCTCAATATATATAAATCACTCTACCGAAGTCGATTTGAATCGATATTTAAAAAAAATGGCCTAAAAGGTGAAAAAATTGTAAAAATTGGCATTTTTAAAAAAGCAAAATTCTTTAGAAACTTTAATAACTTCAAATAGGTTCAACTGCAACTTTATTTATAAAAATACATTTCTGGCATCTAAATATATATAAATCACTTTACCGAAGTCGATGTGAATCAATATTTTAGAAAATATGCCCAAAAATGGGGAAAAAATTAAAAATATTGGCATTTTTAAAAAAGCTAAATTCTTTGGAAACTTTAATAACCCATAACTCTTTCAAAAAAGGTTCAATTGCAACTTAATTTGGAAAGTAAATTTCTGGCATCTCATTATATGTAAATCACTCTACCGAAGTCCATTTGAATCAATATTTTAGAAAATATGGCCTAAAAGGAAAATTAAAAATATAAAAATTGGCATCTTTAAAAAGCAAAATTCTTTGGAAACTTTAAAAAACCCATAACTCTTTCAAAATACGTTCAATTGCAACTTTATTTGAAAAAATACATTTCTGGCATCTCAATATATATAAATCACTTTACCGAAGTCGATTTGAATCAATATTTTAGAAAATATGGCCTAAAAAGGCGAACAATTATAAAAATTGGCATCTTTAAAAAAGCAAAATTCTTTGGAAACTTTAATAACCCATAACTCTTTCAAAAAAGGTTCAACTGCAACTTAATTTGGAAAGTAAATTTCTGGCATCTCATTATATATAAATCACTTTACCGAAGTCCATTTGAATCAATATTTTAGAAAATATGGCCTAAAAGGCGAAAAATTATAAAAATTGGCATCTTTAAAAAAGCAAAATTCTTTGGAAACTTTAAAAACCCATAACTCTTTCAAAATACGTTCAATTGCAACTTTATTTAAAAAAATACATTTCTGGCATCTCAATATATATAAATCACTTTACCGAAGTCGATTTGAATCAATATTTTAGAAAATATGGCCAAAAAGGCGAAAAAATTATAAAAATTGGCATCTTTAAAAAAGCAAAATTCTTTGGAAACTTTAATAACCCATAACTCTTTCAAAAAGCGTTCAATGGCAACTTAATTTGGAAAGTAAATTTCTGGCATCTTAATATATATAAATCACTTTACCGAAGTCGATTTGAATCAATATTTTAGAAAATATGGCCTAAAAGGTGAAAAAATTATAATTATTGGCATTTTTAAAAAGCAAAATTCTTTGGGATTTATAATAACCCATAATTCTTTCAAAATACGTTCAACTGCAATTTAATTGCAACATTATTTAAAATTACAAGTCGATTTCAATATTTTAGAAAATATGGCCGAAAAGGTGAAAAAATTAAAAAAGTTGGCATTTTTAACAAAGCAAAATTCTTTGGAAACTTTAATAACCCATAACTCTTTTAAAAATGCGTTCAATTGCAACTTAATTTGGAAAGTAAATTTCTGGCATCTCAATATATATAAATCACTTTACCGAAGTCGATTTGAATCAATATTTTAGAAAATATGGCCTAAAAGGCGAACAATTATAAAAATTGGCATCTTTAAAAAAGCAAAATTCTTTGGAAACTTTAATAACCCATAACTCTTTCAAAAAAGGTTCAACTGCAACTTAATTTGGAAAATAAATTTCTGGCATCTCATTATATGTAAATCACTCTACCGAAGTCGATTTGAATCGATATTTAAAAAAAAATGGCCTAAAAGGTGAAAAAATTGTAAAAATTGGCATTTTTAAAAAAGCAAAATTCTTTAGAAACTTTAATAACTTCAAATAGGTTCAACTGCAACTTTATTTATAAAAATACATTTCTGGCATCTAAATATATATAAATCACTTTACCGAAGTCGATGTGAATCAATATTTTAGAAAATATGCCCAAAAATGTGAAAAAATTAAAAATATTGGCATTTTGTAAAAAAGCTAAATTCTTTGGAAACTTTAATAACCCATAACTCTTTCAAAAAAGGTTCAATTGCAACTTAATTTGGAAAGTAAATTTCTGGCATCTCAATATATATAAATCACTTTACCGAAGTCGATTTGAATCAATATTTTAGAAAATATGGCCTAAAAGGCGAACAATTATAAAAATTGGCATCTTTAAAAAAGCAAAATTCTTTGGAAACTTTAAAAACCCATAACTCTTTCAAAATACGTTCAATTGCAACTTTATTTGAAAAAATACATTTCTGGCATCTCAATATATATAAATCACTTTACCGAAGTCGATTTGAATCAATATTTTAGAAAATATGGCCTAAAAGGCGAACAATTATAAAAATTGGCATCTTTAAAAAAGCAAAATTCTTTGGAAACTTTAATAACCCATAACTCTTTCAAAAAAGGTTCAACTGCAACTTAATTTGGAAAGTAAATTTCTGGCATCTCATTATATGTAAATCACTCTACCGAAGTCCATTTGAATCAATATTTTAGAAAATATGGCCTAAAAGGCGAACAATTATAAAAATTGGCATCTTTAAAAAAGCAAAATTCTTTGGAAACTTTAAAAACCCATAACTCTTTCAAAATACGTTCAATTGCAACTTTATTTAAAAAAATACATTTCTGGCATCTCAATATATATAAATCACTTTACCGAAGTCGATTTGAATCAATATTTTAGAAAATATGGCCTAAAAGGCGAACAATTATAAAAATTGGCATCTTTAAAAAAGCAAAATTCTTTGGAAACTTTAATAACCCATAACTCTTTCAAAATGCGTTCAATGGCAACTTAATTTGGAAAGTAAATTTCTGGCATCTTAATATATATAAATCACTTTACCGAAGTCGATTTGAATCAATATTTTAGAAAATATGGCCTAAAAGGCGAAAGAATTATAATTATTGGCATTTTTAAAAAAGCAAAATTCTTTGGGATTTATAATAACCCATAATTCTTTCGAAATACGTTTAATTGCAACATTATTTAAAAAAATTAATTTCAATATTTTAGAAAATATGGCCGAAAAGGTGAAAAAATTAAAAAAGTTGGCATTTTTAACAAAGCAAAATTCTTTGGAAACTTTAATAACCCATAACTCTTTTAAAATGCGTTCAATTGCAACTTAATTTGGAAAGTAAATTTCTGGCATCTCAATATATATAAATCACTTTACCGAAGTCGATTTGAATCAATATTTTAGAAAATATGGCCTAAAAGGCGAACAATTATAAAATTGGCATCTTTAAAAAAGCAAAATTCTTTGGAAACTTTAATAACCCATAACTCTTTCAAAAAAGGTTCAACTGCAACTTAATTTGGAAAATAAATTTCTGGCATCTCATTATATGTAAATCACTCTACCGAAGTCCATTTGAATCAATATTTTAGAAAATATGGCCTAAAAGGCGAACAATTATAAAAATTGGCATCTTTAAAAAAGCAAAATTCTTTGGAAACTTTAAAAACCCATAACTCTTTCAAAATACGTTCAATTGCAACTTTATTTAAAAAAATACATTTCTGGCATCTCAATATATGTAAATCACTTTACCGAAGTCGATTTGAATCAATATTTTAGAAAATATGGCCTAAAAGGCGAACAATTATAAAAATTGGCATCTTTAAAAAAGCAAAATTCTTTGGAAACTTTAATAACCCATAACTCTTTCAAAATGCGTTCAATGGCAACTTAATTTGGAAAGTAAATTTCTGGCATCTCAATATATATAAATCACTTTACCGAAGTCGATTTGAATCAATATTTTAGAAAATATGGCCTAAAAGGCGAACAATTATAAAAATTGGCATCTTTAAAAAGCAAAATTCTTTGGAAACTTTAATAACCCATAACTCTTTCAAAATGCGTTCAATGGCAACTTAATTTGGAAAGTAAATTTCTGGCATCTTAATATATATAAATCACTTTACCGAAGTCGATTTGAATCAATATTTTAGAAAATATGGCCTAAAAGGCGAAAGAATTATAATTATTGGCATTTTTAAAAAAGCAAAATTCTTTGGGATTTTTAATAACCCATAATTCTTTGGAAATACGTTTAATTGCAACATTATTTAAAAAAATTCATTTCAATATTTTAGAAAATATGGCCGAAAAGGTGAAAAAATTAAAAAAGTTGGCATTTTTAACAAAGCAAAATTCTTTGGAAACTTTAATAACCCATAACTCTTTTAAAATACGTTCAATTGCAACTTAATTTGGAAAGTAAATTTCTGGCATCTCAATATATATAAATCACTTTACCGAAGTCGATTTGAATCAATATTTTAGAAAATATGGCCTAAAAGGCGAAAAAATTATAATTATTGGCATTTTTAAAAAAGCAAAATTCTTTGGAAACTTTAATAACCCATAACTCTTTCAAAATGCGTTCAATGGCAACTTAATTTGGAAAGTAAATTTCTGGCATCTTAATATATATAAATCACTTTACCGAAGTCGATTTGAATCAATATTTTAGAAAATATGGCCTAAAAGGCGAAAGAATTATAATTATTGGCATTTTTAAAAAAGCAAAATTCTTTGGGATTTTTAATAACCCATAATTCTTTCGAAATACGTTTAATTGCAACATTATTTAAAAAAATTCATTTCAATATTTTAGAAAATATGGCCGAAAAGGTGAAAAAATTAAAAAAGTTGGCATTTTTAACAAAGCAAAATTCTTTGGAAACTTTAATAACCCATAACTCTTTTAAAATACGTTCAATTGCAACTTAATTTGGAAAGTAAATTTCTGGCATCTCAATATATATAAATCACTTTACCGAAGTCGATTTGAATCAATATTTTAGAAAATATGGCCTAAAAGGCGAAAAAATTATAATTATTGGCATTTTTAAAAAAGCAAAATTCTTTGGAAACTTTAATAACCCATAACTCTTTCGAAATACGTTTAATTGCAACTTTATTTAAAAAAATTCATTTCTGGCATCTCAATATATATAAATCACTCTACCGAAATCGATTTGAATCAATATTTTATAAAATATGGCCTAAAAGGCGAACAATTATAAAAATTGGCATCTTTAAAAAAGCAAAATTCTTTGGAAACTTTAAAAACCCATAACTCATTCAAAATACGTTCAATTGCAACTTTATTTAAAAAAATACATTTCTGGCATCTCAATATATATAAATCACTTTACCGAAGTCGATTTGAATCAATATTTTAGAAAATATGGCCTAAAAGGCGAACAATTATAAAAATTGGCATCTTTAAAAAAGCAAAATTCTTTGGAAACTTAAATAACCCATAACTCTTTCAAAAATGGTTCAATTGCAACTTTATTTGTAAAAATACATTTCTGGCATCTCAATATATATAAATCACTTTACCGAAGTCGATGGGAATCAATATTTTAGAAAATATGGCAAAAATGTGAAAAAATTAAAAATATTGTCATTGTAAAAAAGCAAAATTCTTTGGAAACTTTAATATTCCATAACTCTTTCAAAAAAGGTTCAATTGCAACATTATTTGTAAAGTACATTTCTGGCATCTGAATGTATATAAATCACTTTACCGAAGTCGATTTGAATCAATATTTTAGAAAATATGGCCTAAAAGGCGAAAAAATTAAAAAAATTGGAATTTTTAAAACAACAAAATTCTTTAGAAACTTTAATAACCCATAACTCTTTCAAAATACGTTCAATTGCAACTTTATTTAAAAAAATACATTTCTGGCATCTCAATATATATAAATCACTTTACCGAAGTCGATTTGAATCAATATTTTAGAAAATATGGCCTAAAAGGCGAACAATTATAAAAATTGGCATCTTTAAAAAAGCAAAATTCTTTGGAAACTTTAATAACCCATAACTCTTTCAAAATGCGTTCAATGGCAACTTAATTTGGAAAGTAAATTTCTGGCATCTCAATATATATAAATCACTTTACCGAAGTCGATTTGAATCAATATTTTAGAAAATATGGCCTAAAAGGCGAACAATTATAAAAATTGGCATCTTTAAAAAAGCAAAATTCTTTGGAAACTTTAATAACCCATAACTCTTTCAAAATGCGTTCAATGGCAACTTAATTTGGAAAGTAAATTTCTGGCATCTTAATATATATAAATCACTTTACCGAAGTCGATTTGAATCAATATTTTAGAAAATTTGGCCTAAAAGGCGAAAGAATTATAATTATTGGCATTTTTAAAAAAGCAAAATTCTTTGGGATTTTTAATAACCCATAATTCTTTCGAAATACGTTTAATTGCAACATTATTTAAAAAAATTCATTTCAATATTTTAGAAAATATGGCCGAAAAGGTGAAAAAATTAAAAAAGTTGGCTTTTTTAACAAAGCAAAATTCTTTGGAAACTTTAATAACCCATAACTCTTTTAAAATACGTTCAATTGCAACTTAATTTGGAAAGTAAATTTCTGGCATCTCAATATATATAAATCACTTTACCGAAGTCGATTTGAATCAATATTTTAGAAAATATGGCCTAAAAGGCGAAAAAATTATAATTATTGGCATTTTTAAAAAAGCAAAATTCTTTGGAAACTTTAATAACCCATAACTCTTTCGAAATACGTTTAATTGCAACTTTATTTAAAAAAATTCATTTCTGGCATCTCAATATATATAAATCACTCTACCGAAATCGATTTGAATCAATATTTTATAAAATATGGCGTAAAAGGTGAAAAAATTGTAAAAATTGGCATTTTTAAAAAAGCAAAATTCTTTGGAAACTTTAATAACCCATAACTCCTTCAAAATAGGTTCAATTGCAACTTTATTTGTAAAGTACATTTCTGGCACCTGAATATATATAAATCACTTTACCGAAGTCGATTTGAATCAATATGTTAGAAAATATGGCCAAAAATGTGAAAAAATTAAAAATATTGGCATTTTGTAAAAAAGCTAAATTCTTTGGAAACTTTAATAACCCATAACTCTTTCAAAAAAGGTTCAATTGCAACTTTATGTATAAAAGCACATTTCTGGCATCTGAATATATATAAATCACTTTACCGAAGTCGATTTGAATCAATATTTTAGAAAATATGGCCAAAATGGTGAAAAATTTAAAAAAGTTGGCATTTTTAAAAAAGCAAAATTGTTTGGAAACTTTAATAACCCATAACTCTTTCAAAAAAGGTTCAACTGCAACTTACTTTGGAAAGTACATTTCTGGCATCTCAATATATATAAATCACTCTACCGAAGTCGATTTGAATCGATATTTAAAAAAAAATGGCCTAAAAGGTGAAAAAATTGTAAAAATTGGCATTTTTAAAAAAGCAATATTGGTTGGAAACTTTAATAACCCATAACTCTTTCAAAAAAGGTTCAACTGCAACTTAATTTGGAAAGTACATTTCTGGCATCTGAATATATATAAATCACTCTACCGAAGTCGATTTGAATCGATATTTAAAAAAAATGGCCTAAAAGGTGAAAAAATTGTAAAAATTGGCATTTTTAAAAAAGCAATATTGTTTGGAAACTTTAATAGCCCATAACTCTTTCGAAATAGGTTCAATTGAAACTTTATTTTAAAAATACATTTCTGGCATTTTAATATATATAAATCACTTTACCGAAGTCGATTTTAATCAATATTTTAGAAAATATGGCGTAAAAGGTGAAAAAATTGTAAAAATTGGCACTTTTAAGAAAGCAAAATTCTTTGGAAACTTTAATAACCGATAACTCTTTCAAAAAAGGTTCAAATGCAACTTTATTTGTAAAAGTACATACATAAAAGTACATTTCTGGCATCTGAATATATATAAATCACTTTACCGAAGTCGATTTGAATCAATATTTTAGAAAATATGGCCAAAAAGGTGAAAAAATTGTAAAAATTGGCATTTTTAAAAAAGCAAAATTGTTCGGAAACTTTAATAACCCATAACTCTTTCAAAATAGGTTCAACTGCAACTTAATTTGGAAAGTACATTTCTGGCATCTCAATATATATAAATCACTCTACCGAAGTCGATTTGAATCGATATTTTAAAAAAAAATGGCCTAAAAGGTGAAAAAATTGTAAAAATTGGCATTTTTAAAAAAGCAAAATTCTTTGGAAACGTTAATAACCCATAATTCCTTAAAAATAGGTTTAACTGCAACTTTATTTATAAAAATACATTTCTGGCATCTAAATATATATAAATCACTTTACCGAAGTCGATTTAAATAAATATTTTAGAAAATATGGCCAAAAATGTGAAAAAATTAAAAATATTGGCATTTTGTAAAAAAGCTAAATTCTTTGGAAACTTTAATAACCCATAACTCTTTCAAAAAAGGTTCAATTGCAACTTTATTTGTAAGGTACATTTCTGGCATCTGAATATATATAAATCACTTTACCGAAGTCGATTTGAATCAATATTTTAGAAAATATGGCCAAAATGGTGAAAAATTTAAAAAAGTTGGCATTTTTAAAAAAGCAAAATTGTTCGGAAACTTTAATAACCCATAACTCTTTCAAAAAAGGTTCAACTGCAACTTAATTTGGAAAGTACATTTCTGGCATCTCAATATATATAAATCACTCTACCGAAGTCGATTTGAATCGATATTTAAAAAAAAATGGCCTAAAAGGTGAAAAAATTGTAAAAATTGGCATTTTTAAAAAAGCAAAATTCTTTGGAAACTTTAATAACCCATAACTCCTTCAAAATAGGTTTAACTGCAACTTTATTTATAAAAATACATTTATGGCATCTGAATACATATAAATCGCTTTACCGAAGTCGATTTGAATCAATATTTTAGAAAATATGGCCGAAAAAGTGAAAAAATTAAAAAAGTTGGCATTTTTAACAAAGCAAAATTCTTTGGAAACTTTAATAACCCATAACTCTTTTAAAATACGTTCAATTGCAACTTAATTTGGAAAGTAAATTTCTGGCATCTCAATATATAAAAATCACTTTACCGAAGTCGATTTGAATCAATATTTTAGAAAATATGGCCTAAAAGGCGAAAAAATTATAATTATTGGCATTTTTAAAAAAGCAATATTGTTTGGAAACTTAAATAACCCATAACACTTTCAAAAAAGGTTCCACTGCAACTTAATTTGGAAAGTACATTTCTGGCATCTCAATATATATAAATCACTCTACCGAAGTCGATTTGAATCGATATTTAAAAAAAAATGGCCTAAAAGGTGAAAAAATTGTAAAAATTGGCATTTTTAAAAAAGCAAAATTCTTTGGAAACTTTAATAACCCATAACTCCTTCAAAATAGGTTCAACTGCAACTTTATTTATAAAAATACATTTCTGGCATCTAAATATATATAAATCACTTTACCGAAGTCGATTTAAAGAAATATTTTAGAAAATATGGCCAAAAATGTGAAAAAATTAAAAATATTGGCATTTTAAAAAAAAAGCTAAATTCTTTGGAAACTTTAATAACCCATAACTCTTTCAAAATAGGTTCAATTGCAACTTTATTTGTAAAGTACATTTCTGGCATCTGAATATATAGAAATCACTTTACCGAAGTCGATTTTAAATCATTTGAATTCCGTAATTTCTACTTGTAGTTTAATACTTAAAAGGTGCCAAGTTCTAACATTATTATTGTGTAGTGCAGTATAACTGGTGCGAGTGTCAAACTTCGTGTATTTGCTATTAAAAATTGCATTTTCTTTGTATATTTTTACAAACAGTGCGCGTCGCTAACAGCTGTGTTTAGTTCTTTTTCTTCACTCTCATCTTTTACTTTTCGTCACTCTCCTAACTTTGTGCTCTCTCATTTGCATGCTTATCTGTATAGCTTGCGCTCTTAACGCCAGCTCTTTACATTAACATTAACTGTACCTTACTGTCTCTCTCTCTTGCTTTGCTTTGCATTGTGTTATTGCTGTTTGATTTTCTACAGCACTCGACACAAGTTTAGTTACACTTCAATTATAACTCATTTCTTATTATTTCTTCAATTTCTCTTTCGTTATTATATCTCCTTACATAATGACTTCGTGCTGCATTAAAGTCTGTAAGGTAATGTCCGATCCTAAGGCAGATTTTATATGCTGCTGGTTGTGTGACAATCTAGCTCATGTTAAATGTGCTGGTTTCACCGCGCGTGTAAAAGATTACATCGCCAATAAGACGGGCCTTAAATGGTGTTGTGAGGCTTGCCGTGAGACGGAAATTAATATGCAATCATTTGCAATGCATACGCGCAATAATTTCTGTTCTTTAAAAAAACTTTGACCTTCTACATAAGGAATTCCAAGCAATGGAATTAAAGTTTAATAATTTTAAAATTTTTCTCAGCCGTCTATTGTGTCGGAGACTTCTTCTAGTAGCTCACCACCGGAGGTAATTATTACTCCGGTTTTGACTACTGATAATGTTCCTAATACAACTGCAGCTACAAGTATTTCAAACCAGCGTAGCTCGAAATCCAATAGACCCAAGAAAGATAGGCCTTCCAATGATATGCCTCTTGTATCATCCGAGGTTAATCATCTTCGGGTGTTTAATTCCCCTAAACATCCCGCTCCTGCAAATGTTCCTAGCGTTCTTCCTAGCGTAGTGGAGACTGCAAGACCTCTTAAGTCTGTCCCTAACAGACGCCAAATCTTTATTTCTCGCCTGGCATCTGACACATCAACCGAAGATGTCAAGGCCTATATTTTAAATAAACTTAATAATAGTTGTCTCAACATGACCGTTGAGAAATTCAAATTTAAGCACCGTAGAGAAATTTCCTCCTTCAAGATATCTGTCCCCGCAAGTGCTACTAATGTTCCATCAAAAAACTAATAGTTTCTTCTTTTCTGTTTGCTTATCAGAATGTTAGAGGCCTTAAGTCAAAACTTTCTAACCTTTATGTAGATAGTTTTTCTTTCGAACATAACATTTTGGCATTCACTGAGACCTGGCTTAAACCTGATATTCTTGATGCATCTATACTTTCACCACTTTATGTTACTTATAGATGTGATAGAATGGATAGAAAAGGTGGTGGTGTCCTTATTGCGATAAAATCTAATCTTACATCGCAATTAGTAAATAACTCCCCCACTAATATAGAAATTGTATGTGTGAAAGTGCGAATTCATAACATTAACTTTTATATTTCCTGCTCATATATTCCTCCCCAATCTGATCTATCTGTATACCTAGCTCACTTAACGGTAATTCAATCTTTGTCCAGCATGCTTTTGGATAAAGACTGTTTGTTAGTTGTTGGTGACTTTAACTTGCCCGATGTTATTTGGTCGGATAACAACGACTTAATGACTTCTAACGAGTTTCTGTCGGGACTTCTTGAACTAAATCTATCTCAGGTCAACTCAATTCGAAACAGCAGGAACCGATTACTTGATCTGGTCTTTGTATCTGATCAGGTATGCGATACTGTTGTAAGAATTGATCCTTTAGTTTCACCTGAAGATGCGTTCCACCCCACTTTAGAGCTCGCTCTTTTGCTGTCACCATCCGGGCAGCAAGTTAAAACATTTCAAAGACTAAACACTATTGTTTTCGAAAGGCTAACTTTAGTGATCTCAACACTTTATTTAATAATTATGATTGGTCGAAATTGTACTCTTCTAATAATTTAGAAGGTGCGATTGATATTTTTATAGAGCTATTAACTCTATTTTTGAATTGAATGTTCCTAGGGTATATCATTCTAAGTCTACAAAACTACCTTGGTTCTCTAGGGAGCTTTGTAGACTTAAAGATTTGAAATCCAAACTTTACAAAAAGTTCAAATTATCTGGTAGGCTTATTGATTTTTCAAGGTATGTTATCGCTTAGTCTGGCTTTGATACTATGAACCACCGTTGCTATAGTGCATACTTAACTCGCTGTAGATTACAATTTGCTAAAGACCCTAAGCAGTTTTATAACTTCGTTAATCTTAAACGGCGAACTGCTACATATCCTTCTTCCTTAACTCTAAACGAGAAAACAGCTAGTACCGATCAAAACATTTCGGACTTATTTGCAGATTTTTTCCAGGATACTTATTCGTCTAAGATTTACGATTCTAAGTGTCCTTATCCTTATAGAATTTATCCATCTAACTCTGTTTTCGGTCCGCAGATTACGGAAAGTTCGTTAGGTTGTGAGCTGACTTTGGTCAAGCCATCTTTTTCTCCTGGGCCAGATGGGGTGCCTGGCTGTGTTCTCAGATACTGTGCTAATTCGCTCTGTAAGCCAATTCTTAAACTTTTTCTTTGTCCGTTTCGACCGGATTATTTCCTAAGTTATGGAAAGAATCTTATGTTATTCCCTTACACAAAAAGGCTCTAAGTCTGACGTCATGAACTATAGAGCTATTTCTAAGTTGTCTGCTATTCCTAAATTATTCGAGAAAATCATTACTTCTCAACTGCAACACTTATGTAGCTCAATCATCTCACCAACCCAGCATGGCTTTGTGAGATCCAAATCTACTACAACAAACTTATTGGAACTCTCCTCTATTGTCATCAGTGGGTTTCATAGCTCGATGCAAACGGACGTCATCTACACTGATTTCAGTAAAGCATTTGATTCTGTAAACCATACTCTCCTAATGCACAAGTTGTCGCTTCTTGGTATTTATTAATGACCTTCCGTCTATTATTAAGAATAGTGCTGTTTTGATGTATGCAGATGATGTTAAATTATGCCTCTCTTATAAGGATCCTATTTCTGCTTCTTTGTTGCAAGCTGATCTTAACATTTTCAATTCATGGTGCAAAACCAATCTTATTGCCCTCAATTGCTCAAAATGCAAAGCCATGACTTTTGCAGAACACAACCTGTGCATGTTCAATACTTGTTAGAAGGCCATCCTCTTGAGAATATATCTCAAATTAATGACCTAGGCATCTTACTTGATCGTAAACTTTCTTTCAACGATCACATTGAGTTCATGGTAAATAAAGCCATGAAGGTCTTAGGTTTCATTAAGCGTTGGTCTAAGAATTCAATGACCCTTATACGACTAAACAGCTTTATGTCTCTCTGGTACGTCCCATCCTCGAGTATGGGTCCTGTTTGTGGTCGCCACAGTATCAGACTTATAAAGACAAAATTGAACCGGTGCAAAAGAAGTTTCTAATTTTCGCACTAAGAAACTTAAACTGGTCACCACAACTTAACCTTCCGCCATATCCTAGTAGATTACTATTAATTAATCTTCCTTCCCTTTCACACCGTCGCATTATGCTGGGTGTAACTTTCATTCAAAAACTTATAAATGGTGATATTGACTCTCCTTTCTTACTAAACAAATTAAACTTTTCACTTCCTATTAGATCAACTCGTTTCTACTCCTTATTAACAACTAGCACTTGCCATACTAATTACCTTATGCATGAACCCTATTTATGACAGACTTTGAGGGTTATTAGATTAGATCTCATAACCCAAAAAGCCTTAATCTTAGAACATTTACCGCCCACATTAATCAATTTAATCTCTGGTGGTGGTCATTGATTTGATTGGGTTTTCCTGGGTTTCCCCCAACCCTCCCAGACAAATGTTGAATCAATTTACTTTTACTCAC
>JAECWN010000258.1:0-86820 GCA_018150725.1 Drosophila quadrilineata | reverse complement strand
ATTATTATTATTATTATTATTATTATTATTATTATTATTATTATTATTATTATTATTATTATTATTATTATTATTAATTATTATTATTATTATTATTATTATTATTATTATTATTATTATTATTATTATTATTATTATTATTATTATTATTATTATTATTATTATTATTATTATTATTATTATTATTATTATTATTATTATTATTATTATTATTATTATTATTATTATTATTATTATTATTATTATTATTATTATTATTATTATTATTATTATTATTATTATTATTATTATTATTATTATTATTATTATTATTATTATTATTATTATTATTATTATTATTATTATTATTATTATTATTATTATTATTATTATTATTATTATTATTATTATTATTATTATTATTATTATTATTATTATTATTATTATTATTATTATTATTATTATTATTATTATTATTATTATTATTATTATTATTATTATTATTATTATTATTATTATTATTATTATTATTATTATTATTATTATTATTATTATTATTATTATTATTATTATTATTATTATTATTATTATTATTATTATTATTATTATTATTATTATTATTATTATTATTATTATTATTATTATTATTATTATTATTATTATTATTATTATTATTATTATTATTATTATTATTATTATTATTATTATTATTATTATTATTATTATTATTATTATTATTATTATTATTATTATTATTATTATTATTATTATTATTATTATTATTATTATTATTATTATTATTATTATTATTATTATTATTATTATTATTATTATTATTATTATTATTATTATTATTATTATTATTATTATTATTATTATTATTATTATTATTATTATTATTATTATTATTATTATTATTATTATTATTATTATTATTATTATTATTATTATTATTATTATTATTATTATTATTATTATTATTATTATTATTATTATTATTATTATTATTATTATTATTATTATTATTATTATTATTATTATTATTATTATTATTATTATTATTATTATTATTATTATTATTATTATTATTATTATTATTATTATTATTATTATTATTATTATTATTATTATTATTATTATTATTATTATTATTATTATTATTATTATTATTATTATTATTATTATTATTATTATTATTATTATTATTATTATTATTATTATTATTATTATTATTATTATTATTATTATTATTATTATTATTATTATTATTATTATTATTATTATTATTATTATTATTATTATTATTATTATTATTATTATTATTATTATTATTATTATTATTATTATTATTATTATTATTATTATTATTATTATTATTATTATTATTATTATTATTATTATTATTATTATTATTATTATTATTATTATTATTATTATTATTATTATTATTATTATTATTATTATTATTATTATTATTATTATTATTATTATTATTATTATTATTATTATTATTATTATTATTATTATTATTATTATTATTATTATTATTATTATTATTATTATTATTATTATTATTATTATTATTATTATTATTATTATTATTATTATTATTATTATTATTATTATTATTATTATTATTATTATTGTTATTATTATTATTATTATTATTATTATTATTATTATTATTATTATTATTATTATTATTATTATTATTATTATTATTATTATTATTATTATTATTATTATTATTATTATTATTATTATTATTATTATTATTATTATTATTATTATTATTATTATTATTATTATTATTATTATTATTATTATTATTATTATTATTATTATTATTATTATTATTATTATTATTATTATTATTATTATTATTATTATTATTATTATTATTATTATTATTATTATTATTATTATTATTATTATTATTATTATTATTATTATTATTATTGTTATTATTATTATTATTATTATTATTATTATTATTATTATTATTATTATTATTATTATTATTATTATTATTATTATTATTATTATTATTATTATTATTATTATTATTATTATTATTATTATTATTATTATTATTATTATTATTATTATTATTATTATTATTATTATTATTATTATTATTATTATTATTATTATTATTATTATTATTATTATTATTATTATTATTATTATTATTATTATTATTATTATTATTATTATTATTATTATTATTATTATTATTATTATTATTATTATTATTATTATTGTTATTATTATTATTATTGTTATTATTATTATTATTATTATTATTATTATTATTATTATTATTATTATTATTATTATTATTATTATTATTATTATTATTATTATTATTATTATTATTATTATTATTATTATTATTATTATTATTATTATTATTATTATTATTATTATTATTATTATTATTATTATTATTATTATTATTATTATTATTATTATTATTATTATTATTATTATTATTATTATTATTATTATTATTATTATTATTATTATTATTATTATTGTTATTATTATTATTATTATTGTTATTATTATTATTATTATTGTTATTATTATTATTATTATTGTTATTATTATTATTATTATTATTATTATTATTATTGTTATTATTATTATTATTATTATTATTATTATTATTGTTATTATTATTATTATTATTATTATTATTATTATTATTATTATTATTATTATTATTATTATTATTATTATTATTATTATTATTATTATTATTATTATTATTATTATTATTATTATTATTATTATTATTATTATTATTATTATTATTATTATTATTATTATTATTATTATTATTATTATTATTATTATTATTATTATTATTATTATTATTATTATTATTATTATTATTATTATTATTATTATTATTATTATTATTATTATTATTATTATTATTATTATTATTATTATTATTATTATTATTATTATTATTATTATTATTATTATTATTATTATTATTATTATTATTATTATTATTATTATTATTATTATTATTATTATTATTATTATTATTATTATTTATTATTATTATTATTATTATTATTATTATTATTATTATTATTATTATTATTATTATTATTATTATTATTATTATTATTATTATTATTATTATTATTATTATTATTATTATTATTATTATTATTATTATTATTTTTATTATTATTATTATTTTTATTATTATTATTATTTTTATTATTATTATTATTATTAGTATTATTAGTTTTTTTTTTTTTTTTTTTTTTATTAATTAAGTGCTGGACCCATACAACATATTTGCATCATAACAACACAGTTAGAGATATTTAGTGATTAGAACCCCACCTTCGGCATCACACCCAAGGATTATTAGTGTCGCGTAAAATTAGCAAGTATGGCTACTGCTGGATGGTCTTGGCGAACCCTGCTCTTTTAAGCCTTCTTAAAGGCCTGGCCGGTAGAAGCGCTCTAGCTAGCGCGCTGCGGTGCTCCACAAGTCGATTTTTGTATCGACTGTTGTGCCTTTGTATCTGCTCCTCAACTGTGTACATGTTTAGGTCCCGATGCAGGGTGGATCCTCGAACATACCATGGACAATTCGTCATTGCTCGTAAGGCACGGTTTTGTATAACCTGGATGCGCTTATAGTTGGACTTCGCTGCGATACCCCAGATCTGCACTCCATAAAGCCATGTCGGCATAATACAGTGGACATAGACCTTCCTTTTACAGCACAGAGGCAAGGTGCTCCTACGGTTAACTAGCCAGCTCAATTGTTGCGTCCTGTGCCGGCACTTTTTCGCTGTCGCCTTAAGGTGAGGTCCAAAAGTTAGCCTCTTGTCCAGCGTTATACCAAGGTATTTGGCTTGCAAAGGTTGCTCGAGGGGAATGCCCTCTAAATGCAGAACAGGAGTTGTCGACCTGAGCCGTTTGAGTGTGAAACATGGGTTCGAGCTTTTAGAGGGGTTGACCTTCATATTCCATTTTCTGCTCCATGCCGATAGTGCGTCCAGGTACCTCTGCAGGCCATCTGCAGCTTCCATACAGGAATTGTTTCTATAGAAAACCGCAATGTCGTCAGCGTAGGTCGCAATAAGAGCCTTCGAAGGGCGCTGCATGTGCTCGATACTGGGACTCGGTATATCTGCCGTGCATAGAGAGTAGAGCAACGGACCAAGTACACTGCCTTGAGGGACTCCAGCTTTCATTTCAGCGGAGTCAGAGAATGTATTCCTAAAGCTGACCTTGAATTCCCGATGCTCCAGGTATGACCTTAGAAGACCAAAATATGGAGCTGGCAGCAGATTTTTAATCTTTGATATGGGGCCATACCCTGTGTTTTGAAGCACAAAGTTTAGCATTTGTGTGCAGTAATGCAGCATTTATTTTTCTTACAGGATATTTTTTATTTTTTTTTATTTCGCTGATTGTAACAAGCGGGGTATGTCTTGGTATTCCTTGTTGGCCCCAGATTGGAAGCCAAAAATTATTGTAACAAGCGTAAGCCTTAATGCTCCATGTTGGCTTGCATGTTCCACGTTGGGCAACACAGAATACCTAATAGGAGAGAAGGACATCTGCCCAACTCTTACTCCTGGCGGGTCAATCAGAAGCAGCCGGGCGGGACCCTCTGGTACCGTAGCTCTTTCGGTGTGGGCGTGGGTTGGCTACCCGATTGACTGCCTGCTACACAAATTTTAAATTTAGGATCCCTAGAAAAAAATTATCTTTAGAATGTTGCTACGTCAAAAAAAAAAACTAAGCGACACAGCCAACGAAATAGTTCACTGTAAGTACAGCTGAAGAGAAAGGGTCGTATGATAACAAGCGGGGCGTGGTCTGGATGGAAGTGGACCTTCGCCTTCAATACCCAACCCAACCTAAGATCTTGAATGGTGTTCCTCAAGATCCCCTATAAAAAATTATCTTTCCTTGTTTTACGCAATCATGTCCCTAAATGATAACTTAACCCTTCATAGTGGTACGAATATTGGTATTAACTATGAGACTTAAAGATTTTACATTCAGTTCAAATTTTATTATTCTTTTATTTATTTATTTATTTTTATTTATTTTTTTTTTATTCCATATCAAAACAAATAGTATTCATCAAATCGGATTATAATTAAGTAATTATATTTACATGTAGATATATACTTATATGTATCTTCATAACAAATCTCAAAAGTATTAATCAAAAGAATAATCAAAAAAAATTTTGTTTTTTTTTTCACGCTAAGTTTATGCACGAAGCTGTGCACAGCTGACATGTGATGTTAATCACTGTGGCTTCAGTTATGTACATCGGTATGTATGTGATTTGCAAGGGTTAGCGATTTCTTTATTTTGATTCTGTTTATTCGCGTTTTTAACAAAAATTACTATTGACATTATCATTTGCGCAAAGGGAACGAGGGAACGATCGAGTCAGGCGAGTAACCATGCAGGTGTTGCTGGCTATCCGCATAGTGCTGTGCACTATGCTAGTAACTATGCATGGAACTCCCCGCACGTCTAATCGTCACTCCGTTCCAGTGAATAATAAAAAATTTAAAAAAAAATTTAATTTACAACTTTGAATGGCACACACTTCAAGAATGAATAAAGAGATAAGTTAAAAATTGACTTACCCCGAATCCAGAAGAAAGATCTTTATCCAGGGCGGGGAATGATGATGTTGGTGACTTTTATCATTACTGTCACAGTCGCACTAATCATTCACTGCTGAAGGCGTCTACCCTCAGTATATATATGCATGTATGTATGTATGTATGTATAACGCTATTTAATGTCACTATGCACTTTTATATGTATATACATATATGTAGTATGTACATATATATATGTATGTATATACATATATTCTGTTATGTACATACATATATTCTGTTATGTACATATATTAATGTATATACATATATTCTGTTATGTACGGTATGCACTATAATTATTTAGAAATTTATATATATATATATATATATAAACATGTATAGATATATATATCTATACATATACATATGTACATACATAAATAATTTTTTTTTTCAAAAATTTAAATTGCAGAACAATAAAAAAAATTATAAAAAAAAACAGAAACCAAATGAAGAAAAATCCGCACTCTGATGTTTTCACTTGGGGATCACAACATAACTTTAAGCCACTGTGCCCACACTCCCTAACTCTAATTGCTTTATATAATTGTATAATTATATATAGTAACTATGAAAATGAATTTAACTAATTAAACTACAAACTAGCGTGGGAGCGCGGGAGCGGAGCTTCACTGGCGGCGGCGACGACTGAGGGTGACTCGGACACTTCACTGTCGGCGACGGAGCAGGTGCTTCACTGACGGCGGTGTCGGCCACGTGGAGGTTCTGTCCACTGGCGGCGGCGGCACTAGAGCAGGTCCTTCACTGGCGGCGGTATCGGCCACGTGGAGGTTCTGTCCACTGGCGGCTGCGTCACTGTAGCGCGATGGCGGCGGACTCCTCGGGACACGTTGACCCATGCCACTTAGCAGGAAAACGTGTTAGTCAAAAAAAAAAAAAAAAATAACTCCGGAATACGTCTGTTCGCAATCAATATTAATTAGAAAAAAAGAGGCAGTAGAGAGAGCAAAGTCAATGCAGTAGAGAGAGCATTGAAGATGAGCGCAAGCTTTAATCTGAGATAAGCTCAGAGTTTTGCGGTGAAAACCGCTGTTTCTCTCTTTTAAGCTTATGGAACTGCACTCAATGCTCTTATACTGCAAGCAGTGCACTTGATCGTACACCCGACAATTTTGTCGAAAAATCGATCAAGCATTATTTGGTCTTTACGAAACTCCGTCCGTTACAACACCCGATAATTTTACACCCTTGAGTAGGAACAATTAGCGGGAATCAGGCTTTTATGTCCTTGGCGTGGAAAGTGCCTACCTCTCGTCCCTGCAAGTCTTCTAGGCAATAATAACAATTTCCTAATTTACGACGAACTCTACATTTGACAAATTGTGGAGCCAGTTTGGCGTTAAAATTTTGTGAGAACTTGCTCAGAACAAAATTACGACGAAACACCTCCTGACCTTCTCGAAAAGACACTGGTTTGGCACGAAGGTTATACCGGTTGGCATTACGATCGTATGCTAAGCGTATTCGCTTTTGTGCTTCTCCCCTCATTAATGCTAACGCGTCTTCTCTTTTCAATGGAATTCCGGGTTCCTCTAACAGACTTAACTCCTTTAATAATTGATAGTCTGCTCCATGAGTTATCATATCTATACCAAACAAGAGCCTGAAGGGGGACACTCCTAGCGATTGATGCACAGATGAGCGTAGTGAACAAGAAATAGCTGTCAAGTGCCTGTCCCATTCAGTTTGATCGGATTGCAAAAAAGGTACGTACAGCGGCCAGCAAGGATCTATTGACTCGCTCAGCTGCGTTGCTTTGTGGGGAATACAGTGCTGTATATACATGTTTAATGCCCATTTCAGTCAACCAAGCATTGAAGTCGTTCGCCTTGAACTGCGTGCCATTGTCACTTACAACTATCTCCGGCACTCCAAAACCATGAAAGATAGTGTGTAGGAGAAAGCTGCGAATGGCCTCAGAGGTGAACTTCTTCAGAGGATGCAGCCAATGATATTTGCTGTAATGATCTAGTACAATCAATTATCCAATATTTCCGGACTTACTCCTTGGATAGGGTCCTAATAAATCAATATACAGTTTTTGAAATGGCCGACCGGTGGCCTGATATACTCCCATTAGAGGTCTCATAATATAATTAGGGGCTTTCGAAGTTTTACAAAGCTCACACTTCCGCACAAAATTCTTAACATCGGACACTAGACCAGGCCAAAATAGATGGAGTCGGATCCTTTCTAGAGTCTTATGAATGCCCCCGTGAGCTGAGGTGACAGACTCGAGTGCCTGTGTCAAGACCGCAGGGCGTAGTTGCGTTGGAACCCATAGCTTCCACGACTTCGTTTCCTGAGCCTTATCTCCGGTGGCATACTCGGTACGGATAAATATAAATGGCGGATTCACTTTAATATCAGGAAACTTGGAAGGATTCTCCTGGAACTTCCGTACAAGGGTTTGGTATTCTTCTTCTTCAAATTCTTTGGATGTCAGTCTACCAATGGTCCTAAAATAATCTCGTCTATTTCTCCCTCATTCAGTCGCGATAAAGCATCTGGAACAATGTGTTCCTTGCCCTTCCGATGCGAAACGGTGAATTTGAACTGCTGTAAACGGAAGACCCATCTAGCTAATCTTCCCGACACGTTCTGCTGGCGCATCAGCCATATCAAACTCGAGTGATCCGTTACTACTTCAAACTCTTGTAGCTCGAGATAGCAACGAAATTTCTCGATAGCAAGTATGACAGCGAGACATTCCCGTTCCGTTACACTATAGTTCCTTTGTGCTCTACTCAATTTTTTGGACATGTATGCTATAGGCTTTTCCGCTCCTTCCTCGGATAATTGAACTAATACTGCCCCAATTCCGAAGTCACTAGCATCACAATGGAGGAAAATTTTTTTTTCAATATCGGGGTTTTGCAAAACTGGAGCCGAAGTCAGAAGAATTTTTAATTCGTCCATTGCCCTTTGAGCCGTTGGAGTCCATAAGAACTTCTTTTTGGAACTCAGTGTTTCCGTAATAGGAAACGTGCGCTCCGCAAAGTTCTGTATGAATCTTCGGTACCAACCACAGACGCCTAAAAATCCTCGAACCTGCCTGATGTTTTTCGGTGGCGGCCACTTCCGTATACAATCGATTTTGTCAGGATCAGTGCAGATTCCACCACTGCCAATTATATAGCCAAGGTAATTAACTTTTGTGACACAAAAATGACTCTATGCGATGTTGAGAGTTAATCGAGCCTTTCGAAATTCGGTTGCTAGACGGACGAGTTTTTAGTTTAATATATTTAATAAGTGAGGAATCTGTACGGCTTTGAGTACTCTAAAATCACATGGTTTGATTGTGTAAGTGGAACCAAACGTCAATTCTTTATGACGATTACATATATTGATGTGTTTTTAGAATTGTGTTGTAGTATAGAAGTGGGTAAGCGCTATTGGCGCCTCATTGTTTTGGCAAATCCTTGCCTCTTAAGACGCCTCAAAGGTCTAGCCGGAATTAGATTTCGAGCAAGTAAGCTGCGGTGCCCCAGAAGTTTATCTCTGTATCTGCTTGTATGCCTACCAATCTGCTCATCCACAGTAAACAGCTTTAAGTCTCTGTGAGGAGTTGAACCGCGTACATACCAAGGACAATCAGTTATATTTCTAAGGACCCGATTCTGCAGTACCTGAATCCGTTTATAATTTGATTTGGCCGCGATCCCCCTGATCTGAATTCCGTAAGGCCAGATTGGTAGGATACAATGCACGTATACCGCCCTTTTGCATCTAAGCGGCATGGTACTCCTTCTATTGATAAGCCATCGCTATTGCTGGATCCTCATGTTACATTTTTTAACCGCAGACTTAAGATGTGGTCCGAAGGTAAGTCGCTTATCTAGAGTAGTGCCAAGGTATTTCGCATGCGACGGCTGCTCCAGAGTAATACCCTCAAGCTGGATTTCAGGGGTTGTCATTATCAGTCTCTTCAGTGTTAAGCATGGGTTTGTTGTTTTTAGCGGATTGACTTTCATGTTCCACCGTTTGCACCAAGCTGTCAGAGCAACAAGATACTCCTGCAAGCCATGAGCTGCTTCTATTCGACTTCTGGAATTGTAAATTACTGCGATGTCATCTGCATAGGTCGCAATGAAGGCCTTAGAGGGAGTCTCCATATGTTGGCTATTGGGTCTAGGTATATCAGCAGTATAAAGCGAATAAGGCAACGGCCCAAGCACACTGCCCTGTGGTACTCCTGCTTTCATTGGGTAGCTGTTAGAATATGTATCCCTAACTTTGACTTTAAACTTCCGACCTTCCAGGTATGATTTTAAAAGTCCATAGTAGGGAGCTGGTAGGAAGCTTTTGATTTTACAAAGAAGGAGACGGACGAGTACTGCTAAATGTCAGTCAAAGTCTTCGGAAACAATACAAAGATCGTCAAGATAACCGAAGACACAATGTCGAAGATCGGGTGGGATAATAGTATCCACCAGCCGACACATAGTCGAGGGAGCATTGCACAGACCAAAGGGCATGACTTTGAATTGGTGCAACGGCTTCCCGGGAACAGTGAAAGCTGTTAACGGCTTGGATTCTTCGTCTAACTCAATCTGCCAGTATGCATCCTTAAGGTCTAATTTGCTGATTAAATTTGCCTTAGGGAGCCGTGCAAAAATTCCATCAATACTAGGCAATGGGTAAGCGTCTTTTTTAGTTACGTCATTCAGTCTCCTCGCGTCAAGACATAAACGTACCTTGTTCGGTTTGACCACTAACCTCATTGGGAACTCCAGGCGCTAGACGAGGGCTCAATGACATCGAGTTCCAACATCCGGTCTATCTCTGCAAATAGCAATTTTTCTACTGCTGTACTTACGGGATAGAACCGTTGCTTCACTGGCTTGGCCTCACCAACCTTAATATGGTGTTTAAGAAGGATAGTCCTTCCTAGACTCTTGTCACAGTTGGGAAATAATTGTTTTACGACAGCTAACTGTTGTTTTTCCAAATCCGATAAATTATACAAGAGCCCTCCTCACTCGAGGTTTCTGTGGGTGGGGCGTTGGCATTTATAATGTTTGGTGCAAGAGCGAAAATTTTCCAAAAGTCAACCCCCAAAATCAATCTCTGATTGAGAGATGGAATGATGTACAACCAGATTCGTTTCCGTTGTCCTTGACAACACATTACAACAGGCCAAACTTCAATAATCTCATGTGCTTTGCCATCTGCTGTCCTAACCGACGAACAAATAGATTTGCAAGGGAGATCCCTGCCTCGAATTTCAGACGCCAAAGATGCACCTACACAACTGACCAATAACCCTAATTCTTGATATTCGTTAAAAGAGACGCGGGCATAGGGACGCATGTCGGTTGTGCAACTAAAAAATTTCGACTTGAGGAACAGCATCTACCTCATTTTGAGCGACGGAGGTCTCGCTTACCTCGCACACCTGTCGTGTGAAAGTACCTCGCGATCCTCCAACTTACTCGCTACGCACACGCAAATCCATTTTCAAAGCTTCTTGCATTTGAATCAATCGTCTGAGATGACTTATGGTGTGTACCGGCTGATATATCAACTGTTGCCTCGTTTCGAGTAAAAGATTGTGATGCAGAATTTCTAACAACTCCTCTTCTGGCATAATTATCGAAAATTTATCCAATAATGCAGCGACAGCGTCATAGAACATCGCGAACGATTCTCCGCTTTTCTGTTTGCGCGAGCGAACTTGCTCCTTGCATCGGAAAACTGATCGATAATCACCGTATTGAGATTTTAAAGCCTTGCCAACCTCAGCCCAGACTATTTGAGGAACCTGCTTCTGATACCTCCAGTACCAGTCTCTCGCTTTCCCACTAAATAGAATGTGCAAGTGCTTGCATGTGGCAGTGAAATCACTGTCCAACGTCTCGTCTGTCAATACTTTGGCACGGTACAGAAACTCATCTACGGTTAAACCCGCCTCTGAACCATCAAACTGCAAATTCCATTTTTGCATGATATCGGCTGCCCGACTTGGTACGAAACCTAACGGACGCGTTCCCGATGAAATGCCATGGCAGCTCGGTTCTAGCCTGCCGCTGTTAATCGCAGAGCGCTCGGAGGGATGCAACTGCATATTGGACATCAATCTTGACATTGTCTGCTCAATCATCCCCTGGATGGCGGTGTAATCAACTGCACCGTTTGCAGCTCTATCCGTCCCCCGAGGTCTACCTTTTCTTCGTCGGCGTGACACTGGATCGGAAGGGTTGGTACGATTGCTGGGCTCCCGTGGTTGCGCAGCTACTTCCTCTACTGGGTCTACTAAGAGTTTACGAGCTAGTCCTCTTGTAACCATTTGTAAGGTAGCAGGAACTACTCTCTCATGTAACTTATGCTGTGCTCTCGGTGAGCAATTTCCGACAACCCTTTTAAGGTACTCTATCTCCAAATCTATTCCACAAGTTGGACAATCCTCAGTCGGTGCTCTAATTATAACTATTATACTGCGGTAGTAAGAGACAATTTGGTTTCTCCCCAACAACTCGGTAGTCGCGAAACTACTTTATTCCACAGTCTATTCCTGAGTTGCGGGTAGATCCCTTCCTGTACTCCTCCTAATTACAGATCCTTGAACAGGAATTATAGTTCGACTGTCACGTTGATTCACCGCGGATGAATCCTTTCCCGAACAGAAAATGTTGCTCCTCGGCAGGGTATCCGCAATCTACAGATACACAAGATTCCAGAGGAGGCACTCTCCCTCAGTCAGAATCCTCAGCGGAGAACTTCCATAAATGATCTACTACGAAAGCAAACAAGCATAGGTGACGACAAGAGTATGTGGTGGGGACAGACGAAGGGAGAACACTAACTTCAATGTCTACACCTTCATCTGTTTGTAGAAAACCGGCGCATAGTTCCTCCTATGGTTCCAGGCCTTTACATTACCCAGCAACATAAGCTTGCAGACACCCTGAGAGGTGAGACTACAGGATGGCGAATCCGAAATGTGATTTTTAGGATTACCCTCTCTATATGAGCTAAACTATCCAACAATACACAAAAATTAATTTCAATCCGTTTTGCCGTCCTTCGGCTACGCGTTGTGTAACCTTATAGCCCCACGTTGGGCGCCAAAAATTCTTATAACAAGCGGGGTATGTCTTGGTATGCCTTGTTGGCCCCAGATTGGGAGCCAAAAATTATTGTAACAAGCGTAAGCCTTAATGCTCCATGTTGGCTTGCATGTTCCACATTGGGCAACACAGAATACCTAATAGGAGAGAAGGACATCTGCCCAACTCTTACTCCTGGCGGGTCAATCAGAAGCAGCCGGGCGGGACCCTCTGGTACCGTAGCTCTTTCGGTGTGGGCGTGGGTTGGCTACCCGATTGACTGCCTGCTACACAAATTTTAAATTTAGGATCCCTAGAAAAAAATTATCTTTAGAATGTTGCTACGTCAAAAAAAAAACTAAGCGACACAGCCAACGAAATAGTTCACTGTAAGTACAGCTGAAGAGAAAGGGTCGTATGATAACAAGCGGGGCGTGGTCTGGAAGTGGACCTTCGCCTTCAATACCCAATCCAACCTAAGATCTTGAATGGTGTTCCTCAAGATCCCCTATAAAAAATTATCTTTCCTTGTTTTACGCAATCATGTCCCTAAATGATAACTTAACCCTTCATAGTGGTAAGAATATTGGTATTAACTATGAGACTTAAAGATTTTACATTCAGTTCAAATTTTATTATTCTTTTATTTATTTATTTATTTTTATTTATTTTTTTTTTTATTCCATATCAAAACAAATAGTATTCATCAAATCGGATTATAATTAAGTAATTATATTTACATGTAGATATATACTTATATGTATCTTCATAACAAATCTCAAAAGTATTAATCAAAAGAATAATCAAAAAAAATTTTGTTTTTTTTTCACGCTAAGTTTATGCACGAAGCTGTGCACAGCTGACATGTGATGTTAATCACTGTGGCTTCAGTTATGTACATCGGTATGTATGTGATTTGCAAGGGTTAGCGATTTCTTTATTTTGATTCTGTTTATTCGCGTTTTTAACAAAAATTACTATTGACATTATCATTTGCGCAAAGGGAACGAGGGAACGATCGAGTCAGGCGAGTAACCATGCAGGTGTTGCTGGCTATCCGCATAGTGCTGTGCACTATGCTAGTAACTATGCATGGAACTCCCCGCACGTCTAATCGTCACTCCGTTCCAGTGAATAATAAAAAATTTTAAAAAAAATTTAATTTACAACTTTGAATGGCACACACTTCAAGAATGAATAAAGAGATAAGTTAAAAATTGACTTACCCCGAATCCAGAAGAAAGATCTTTATCCAGGGCGGGGAATGATGATGTTGGTGACTTTTATCATTACTGCCACAGATTCTGACAAGGCATACTGCAAATACTGCAATTGTATATTAAATCCAAAAATTAACGTGGTTTGTGCACATGGAAGAACAAAAAACAAAGTGCATTGCCGTTCGCGCACGAAAATAAAATTCCGTTTAAGCTAGTCGCACCATCGAAATCTTGCCGGCAGGAGGCAGCACTTGCAATGTTTTGTTGTCAACATTCTGCAATCAATCCGGTTGGGCACCTTAAGTATCCCATCCACAGTAGAACATGTGGGCCGAGCCGCTCGTCGAGCCAAAATTTTCTTGTCCACCAACTAGTGCCAACATGCTCGCAAACATCATTTGGTGGCAAATCTGTGAGCAGTGAACATGGCAACGGAAGACGACAGCGCCACTGTAATTGCACTTTTGGCAATTAATGTTTGCTTTGCGGAACCACAATATGTGGATGAAATATATATAAATATGTCGGGTTCATATTAATATTTTCCATATTTAATCGCGCAGATTGTATTCGGCGAATGTACTTGATCACGCCACTGTCAACTCTAGACTGACTGCAATGCTCTACCGAAAATGCTACAACGAACATACTTGTCTCTGTCTCTCGCAGTGGCTCAAGCATACACGCACAACAATCGTAGTGCGCATTTTTCTCGCAAACCTCTAACCTCACGCAACATCTCTCGCTCTGGTTCGCATCGAACTGTCCTGACCATCTGGCGAATAGACGGAACAAAACGTACTAACAAACAACCGTTAGAGTTGGTTCGCATCAAACTATTCTGACCATCTGGCGAATAGACGGAACAAAACGTACTAACAAACAACCGTTAGAGTTAGTTAGAGATGAGAATTGTTATTTGGTACAACCATTTGTTTTAATTCTTTTACACTGACCACCATAATTTAAGATCCGACACGGCCATTCTGACAATTACACGTCCTCGTGTACAGTAATCTTAATATTTCGACTATGACTTATAAATCCATGATTATAACTTGTGTTTTCTTTTGCTCATCAATTTCAGATACCATTTATTTATTCGATATATTATATTACACTTAACATTTTTCTCTTATTTCATAATCTTTAATTATTATACATTCTACACAACATTATAAACAAATTTCAATTCTTATTCTCATTGCATAATCAAATTCATTTTAACATTTAATTCATTCCATTTGGTTCTCAAAATTCGACTCTAGTTATCGTCACTATGATTTCCTTTTGATTAAGAGCATAGTCCCGTCAAGAGCGCCACACGCCATGTTCCAACATTCGTCTTTCACTTGTGCTTGCCCAATGACGTAGATAGCTTAAATCTCAAAACCATATCTTTAACTTATACATTTCAATCAAATATTGTCATATATCAACCATACATAAACTTTGCATCCGACAGGTTATTTCCATTCGAATTCTCAAACACATCCGCCATTCTCAAACATTTTCTTGTCGAAGTCTATTGTAACTTCATTTCAACCGTTCCATACTCGATATGGACATTTCTTTTTCACATAACATATCCTCTCACACAGATATATTATAACCATTTCAACAAGTCTCAGGCGGGCCTCCAATTCACTTGGAACATAACCATCTGGCATCCTTCTCATATCTTCATGACAGTTTTTATAAGTTCTTTTATTATGCAACGACTTCAAGATATATCTATCTACTTCTAGAACTTCACTAATCAAAAATGGTCCTTTAAACTTCACATCTAATTTAGTTTGATGCCGTTCTTCAATTTTCAGTAGAACAAAATCTCCAATTTTATGTCGTTCAACTGCTGCTTTATTTTTATCGAATCTTATTTTGTCGTAACTAGCTTGATTGTTCATATTTTCCATTGCCCTCTCTCTAGCATTAACTTTATCTACCTCCATCTCTGTATCATACGATTGAATCAAATCCAAAGGACGAGCCTCCTTGCCGACAAGCAACTCCAGGGGACTTGCCTTGGTTGTACTACTAACTGTGCAATTCAAGGCAAGTTGTACCTCACCTAAAGCATCTTGCCAAGATCGGTTACCCGATTCAACCGCTGATAGTAGATTCTTAAGGATACTCATCACACGTTCAACTTGACCGTTTACACGGCTTCCTCCTGTAGCTATAAGATGAAGCTTAATCTTCTGTGATGTTCAAAATTCGGAAAATTTCCCACTAGTAAAACATCTACCCTGAATAGCTATTATACGCTGCGGTATTCCGAACAAAGAAATAGATGATTTCATTGCCTGAATACAACTGTCAGAATCTAATCCTAAAGTTTGAAACAAATAAACACATTTTTTTAAGGCATCAATTTGTACTATCACGTATTCCTTAAGCTCATTCTTCCCACTTAATTTTCCAATAATATCGATATGCACCGTGTGCCATGGTACATTCACTTTTGGAATTGGATGTAATTCGGCTTGTATCTTCCCAGACAGTTTTACATGTAATGCAGCTATCGACAAACTTCCTAACATATTTATTCATCTTAGCAAACCAATAATATTGGTAAGTTTTGTCAAGAGTCTTTTTTCATCCCAAATGCATGATGGACTCGTGCACTTGATTTATTACTGACCATCGAAATGCATGAGGCACTACTGTCAAACAACGGGTTCTTCCATTCCTCTGAACTTTACGAAACAAAACACCTTTTCTCAACTCATAAGTCTGTGCAACATCATCTGTCAACTCTTTAGAGTTAAGTTTGTTAATGATATCAGTAATTTCAGCATCCTGGCGCTGTTCAGCAGCAAGCCAGTCACTTGAGATTTCTGCCAAATTTACACGCTTTCCAGGGACTAAAGACTTTTCAACTTTGGTGGCTTCCTGAATGTGATTTCTCGATAAAAAAAACCATATGCGCCTTGCGCTTTCCTTCTCTATATTCAATTGTGAAATCAAACGCCTGCAGATACGCCCAATTTGTATGGAATTACTAGTATTGCCGATTATTGTTATCGGATGGAAAGGAAAGTTGAAGGATGATGAGATTTATAGTATAGCCAATACATTTAAATTTGATTTTCCATATATATATTTTTTTTTTCAAAAATATAACACCATATAATTATTATTGAGCCACATAACAAAACTACCAATCTCTGCACTCATGCGATATCAATAGTGCAGCTGCACTACTAGTAATTCCATACAAATTGCAATTCATGTATTTGTGGAAGGTCAGGGTATCAAATTGTCTTCCCAAGCATCAAAAGTCTTTCTCGAGCTAGAAATATAATTTGGTAATCGAGAATAAGTCTCAAGCAAAGTTACGCATACATGTAGACATGTGTGTACACACAAAAAGCTATGCTTGTGTTTGTATATTCTGGCAGGCATTGATCTGGTGGGATAGCCCAATTCAGAATCTGCGACATGCAAAGCAATGACAAAATAAAAAATTCCCTGTAAGAAAAATAATGGCATACCGCCTTGTAAACTTGTGCTACGCAACACAGGGTAAAGATCCGTCTTGCAGTGCGATGGGTCGGACCCGTCGCAGGTAGTGGAAAAAAACTTTGCTGAGCTCGAACAGCAGCAAAAGTCAAAAATATGAAATAGGCTGGGGACCCACACACAGCGATGAGTATGTGTACGTACAAGATGATGAGAGTGTATTTGTTGTCATAGCTATGAAAATGGGCAACAGAATGAGAGAGGCAGGCAAGAAGGAAGCTCTCAACAGCGAACAGCATTGGTTGTGAGGGACTCTCACTGTGAGAGTCTCATGCAAATTTGCTCTTTCTACCTGCGATCATGAGAGTAACATGCGGGCTCTATACGAAGCGTCCGCCCTAGACGACGTACAAAACGCTATTAACTCAGTATAGGTTCGCTCATTGAGAGATCGAACTTGTCGGAAGCTGTTCGCTTCGAACTGGGGTATGTCGGCAATCGAACTGGGGTATCTCGCTAAGAAATTTCGTGGCCGTTTTCGTTGTATGAAATGTCCCATCTATATGTTATATGGTCAGTGCTATTACATAAGAATATGCAAGATTTCCCAATGCGTTTATAATGGCTCGCTGGAAATACATTTGGATAGTTTTTGTAACTTGCTGGAAATGCCAGCGTCGCCAATACCTCGTATTATGACAATATTATTAATAAGTTTTCCATCAAATTTATCGGCAACACTACTTCGAATAAGCGAGCATTCTGCTCCAAAATCAAAACAAATAGGAAAGATCTCACCCTGGTGTGTCAAAACTCCTTTTGGTTCAGCCACAAAACATTGATTACATTTCTTCTCAGTAACTGCTCCAGACTTAGCTGCATTGTTCGTGCAACGATTCGCAAGATGCCCAAGTTTTCCACACCGGTAACAGGTCACATTCTGTAAAGCGCGATACTGTTTATTTTCCGACCCAGACCGCTTTAATTTACACTCTGCCATTTTATGTCCTGGTTTCTTTGCATAAGAGGCACACGATTTTGGCTCGCTTGCAGTTGTCGCTATTAACATCAGTACTTCAAGCGCTTCGCTTTTTGTCAAATGCAAATGCTTTCAGTTCCACCTGGAGTTGACTTCTAGTTTGTAAATTTGATATTTTGCTACTTATATAACTATATATGATCATATATCAAAAGTAAAAAGCTGAGGTTCAATATGAATATTTAACTTGCAATACCCATCACAGAAACAAACAATATATATATATATATATATATATATATATATATATATATAGTTTAACAAGTTTGATGATTTAGAATTTCAAAAAAAATGAATTTTATTGAATATTAATTCTAAATGCACAAACGGGTGAAACTTAACCGCACTAACACGTTACATTCGTTTGAATCGAAAATTAAGTCTAAAATTCAAAAGTGATTTCGCTTTATAAGAAAGCTCGGTTTGAGAATGAAATGGATTTATGTTTACGTCTTTTTGTTTATGAAAAGCAGATGGCTCGATTGAGCTGTAATTGATATTCGAGTTGGATGTTTATGTTTACGTTAAATTGCCAACGTTTCATTAAGTGAAGCTGCATGTTTATGTTTACGTTAAAATTGTCAACGTTTCATTAAGTGAAACTGTCAACGCATCTAATAATGCAATCTTTAGAAATTAATAAGTGAGGATTGAGGAAATCGTTATTGATTGTATAATTTGGTTTAGTGAGTGCGAATTGGATATGTCACTTCCCCATCCACAAAAATTTAGCCTGTCCTCAGGCGGAAACTTTAGGGTATAGAATTGGTTGATTATTTACTGTTTCTTCATTATTTGCAATTGGATTTTTCATAATTTCCATTTCAATCTCTTTATCGTTATTTTGATTAACATTATTCGTAAATATTTTCTTAAATATTAAGTTTTTTAATTTGAAAATGTAATGAAGTATCAAAATTATAATTATAATGATTAATACAAGAATAATTATAAATTGGATTATATTATTGGTTTTTTCATGTTGCAAATACATTTCTTTTGATTCAATAAATGACATTGGTTTTAATTTAGTGATATTATTATTTATATAAACGGATTGAATATAATCTGATTTTGTATTTGATACTGATAATTCATTAATTTGTATGGAACAATTTGTTACTTTTATTATATTATTTCCCTCGATAATAACAATTTGATTTAAACAGTTTTGATTAGCTTGAGTTCTAGGAAAATTCCATGTTATAATTGTATTTGGTTCAATATAGTAAATTTCGTAATTTTTCTGAGCTTTTGTAAATATACATTCTGTATTTGTCTGTTTAATAATACCTATTATACATTTATTAGATATTATATCATTTCTTAATGTTTCATAGACTTCATTATTTTTTATGTAATACTCATTATTCAAAGTTTCTGTTAATATTCTATTATTTTCATCTGGATAAGGAATAATCTTAAAAATTGGTATCTTTTTAATGTCGCGTGGAATGTGAGAGATTATCAATATTTCATTTGTATCAACTCGTAACCAAGACGATGTTTTAATTTTGTATCATGTATCATGTTTTAAGAGTTTTGGGTTAAAAATACCTAATCTAGTCAATTGCATTCCAAGCTCTATGTCTTCAATATATTCTGTGAACTGTTGTAAATTAAACGTTAGAATTTCTAGTCTACGTGATTTTGCATTTGATTCTTTTAATAAATTTATTGATTTTATTCCCTTATTAACTGCTTCTATTACATGGTTCAAATCGTTTACTTGAATTGTATTTCGTGATATATCTTTCAGTTTCATTTCTAATTCATCTTTATCTTCTTGATCTAAAGTTCCGAATAAATATTTTCCTATTGATCCAATAACATTTATAAGTCCTCTTTTATTACATTTTATGATTCTTATTCCATTCATTTCCCTGTCTAATTTTTCAAGTAAATATTGTATTTGAATTACCGTTTTAAATTCTTCTGACTTCAAAATTAAATTTTTATATACTTCTTCTGTGTTAGTAATATTTATAGTTAAACAATGAAACTCGTAATTTGATGGAAAACTTAGTGTTCCTGTTTTAAAAATAAGATATCCATTTCTTGCTTGGATAGGGTTAATTTCTAAATCTTGACCTTTGATACAGTATATAAATTGTGATATTATTATAAGAAATAATGTAAGATTAAGCCAAGTCATCGTTAGTTGTGAATCTGGAATTATCATATTTACTTTTATTAATTTTCTTTTTCTTTATATATTTAGATTTATAAAGTATAATTTTTCTTCCTCTATTCTTTTCTTCATAATGTTTGTTATCAATTTGTCGAATTTCACCTGTCTTTTTGAATGGATTTGTGACTTTAGATTTTACTAATGGAGTTTGTCTGAATTTAGTATCAATTTCGTAATCATTTCGATTTTGGTTATATCGATTTATCTGATTTGTCTTATTCATTTGTGTATTATAATAAGGGGTTCCTGCGAATATGAAAATGTCTGCTGGTGTTCTACCTGTTGTATTATGCAACGTTTTATGATTATAATTATAAAGTATTACTTCAAATGGGATTAACTTATGTTCATCATTATTGTCGCTATTAATTATTCTTAGTTTTTCGTTAATTGTTTTATGAAACCTTTCTATATCGGAAACTCCGTTCTTGCTAGTTGTAATATTTAATTTGACATTTTCTGAGTTTAACCAAATTTGTAATGCTGTACACATAAATGCTGAGTCTTTATCGGCTTTGATTTCCAAGGGTTTCCCCATATTTAATATTCTTAAAAGTGCTCTTTTTGCTTCTAACCAATCTCGACTATTTACTTCTACTAATGAAGCATATTTTGAATAAACTGTAATATGCACATATGTTGTATGTAGCGAGGGTACACTGTACCCAGAAGATATCTTAAATACAACGGCAACACATTGTTGCATTGCCTAAACAAAATCATTTCAAGAGAGCGATAAATATAATTGCCCGCTCATGAATTATGCTTGGTCAGCATTCCCACGCTGACCATACGTACTGACATACATATGCGCATAGTACTCTTTCTCATATATGTAAGTGAGTAAAGCTCTCTGCTGTCGAATGCAGCAGCAGCGCTGCGTAACATATACATAAGTGAGTACAGCCCTCTGCTGTCGTATGCGGCAGCAGCGCTGCTTAGGAATCTTAGCTGATAAAAACCCTCTGTCACTTGGCAGAGGACAGATATATATCATATAGGAAGCAACGCTAATAGTTGCTCCTAATAACTAATAAATAAAACCTTTGGGCAGCAATCCTTTACGATTGCTCCCTACAACTAAAGAACAATAAAAAGTGTTTTTTATAAATAATACATGGCGACCGTGACAGTTAATGAATCAACAGCTAGCAGCCGTCGCATATCCACGTCGCGCCTCCATCGGATTTGATGCAACAAATGACGTCAACACGCCCCCTACTACAGCAACAAACAAGACACAATTCAAGAAGGAGAAGCAAAACGCAGTGAGTAGAGTGGTATGGGTCGAAGAAGTGGAGTCGTAATACGACTAAAAAAGCGCAGAGCAGAAATACTAAAGCTGCTCAATAGTAAAGATCCAGTAAACTGGAACAAATCAGTGAAACTCCATGCGGAGCTAGATCACGTAAATGCGCTATTAAATGAAAATAAATTAAAAAAAAATCCACACGCCCGAACCAACCACCTACTCAATACTAAATATCTGCATAAACACAATAATAACTATCCCTCCTCCTCGTCAAGAAATACCGAAGCTCCGGAAGACGTGCCCAACGGATTGTAAAGGTCCTCTTTACTCGCCGTTTTGTGAATACACCTGTGCAGCCTGCACCGGTGCCCCAGCGACAAATAAATAAGCCTGTGCATTATCCAGCACCGGCGCCGCCAGTACAGTACGCTGGCCAAAGAAGCCGATAACACCACTAAGGGTGTAGATGCCGGCCGCACTACTAAGAGTGCAGGATCCGACAACGCTACAAAGAGCGTAAAATTTGTTCTTCATATTGCACTGCGATGCATATTTTTTTTATATTGCACTGTGATGCATATTTTTTTTATTATTTATAAGAAAACATTGTTAAACTGAGCAACGAAAAAGTTGCCCGGTTAGAGTGTGGCCCGCAAAGCCATACAACCAATAGGTAGGAATGCATATTTATTAGGAATGCAAATAGTAAGAAATAACATATGCATAAATGTAAATTAGTTAGATGAAAAAGGCCAATATAAAATTTTCAATTAAGGATAATAGAATAAGTAAATACGATATGGCCATTATAGAAACTAAATCAGTGGATTCCACTGCAAATGTTATAAATAAAGTAGAAGCAAATAATGCTGATTTAGGTACAATAACTACATTGTTAATAATCATTGTTGTGTTAATGTCAGCTAGTGCGCTGTTTAAGTTGTACAAATTGCACAACAAATGCCTGCGTAAAAAATACCAAAGCAGAGCAGATGATCTTGATAAGATCTAAATAAAACAATTATTATTGACAATGTCGTTAATCGTTTTGCATAATTTTGCTTGAAATTAAAAAAAATTTTTTATATATATAAATGAATTAAGAATCTTAATAATAATAATAATAAAACAACTAGTTTGATAGAAAGTAGCTATGTCAGGACAAGTTTTAGAACTTGTAAAATTAATCTTGGAAAAAGAGCCAGATTTCGCAAATAGAATACAAGCATTAGTTGCAACGCAACCCATTAGTATATATGAATTAGGATATCTATACATGAATACGTATATGCTAGAAACATCCCCACTGATGGGATTCAACCAAAAACAGAAAGCGAAAATCTTGGCCAATATCCCAAATATTGTAGTAAGAAAAGTAGTGAAGGACAACATAATATGAGGAAAAACCATAGACTACGAGGTATACAAATACTAGCGAATAGAAATAATAAATAGAATATATGCTTAAAAGGAGAGTAGCTTGTCAATATTATGGAATGGTCAGAACTTTCTGAGCAAATCCAAAATATTAAATCAAGATTTGATAGAGCCTATAAGTGTTTAACACAAAATCGGCAAACTCATATAGACACAGTCAATAGGCACGCCATAACCTTAGTCGACAGCTTTAACGAGGCCCGATTATTAATATACCAACATAAAGACGTATTAACCAGTGAACATTGGTCAGAAACGTCAAGGCTCCTATTAAGACTAAGAAATAATATACAGACAGCCAAAGACAAGCATAGTTTAAATATAAATATACCTTCTATTTTAAATACACCTGTAAAGTTAGAACTAGATGTTAACCTTGAAGTTCAGGCTGAGGATATTCAATTAGATGAAGAAGACTTAGCAAATCTAACAATTCCTGCTGTTATCACACTGGATTCTAAAGATATTACATCTGAAAGTGAAGATAGTGCTGATAACAGCCTTATAATGGTTGACACAGCTGCCGCCCAGAGGGCATATAGAAGGGAAATTGCACAAGCAATCCCAGAATTCGATGGAAAGAAAACCCATCTTGAAAAATTTTTAACGGCATTAAAGCTTGTCAACCTAACAAAGGGAAATTATGAAGAAATTGCCATAGAAGTAATTAAATCAAAAATTACAGGAACGACAATCAATAAAATAAAAAATGAAACCACAATAAGTGGCATTATTGCCAAATTAAAAGCCGTAGTTGTCGGTGAAACACCCGCCAACATAAAGGCAAAAATGGACACTTTAACGCAGAAAGGCAAAACAGCCACTCAGTTCACAACTGAACTAGAAAATCTGCGACAGCTTCTTGAAGCTGCTTATATAGACCAAGGCATACCATCTGAAAATGCTGACATGCTCAGCACTACAGAAGCCGTTAACACAATGATTAGTAAAACTAGTCACGAAAGTGTTAAAACCGTTTTGGAGTCTGGTGTTTTCACTACCATGGATGCTGCCGTTAGCGCATACATCCGTACTAGTACAAGACTTACTGGTAGTGTGAATACAGTTATGTACTCTAAAAGAGGGAATAACAACTACCGTGGTAGTAACAATCGTGGTAACTATCGTGGTTGAGGCAATGGTAACTATCAATACAGAGGAAATAATAGCTACAATTACCGTAGAGGCCGAGGCAACGGAAACAACAATTCCAACCGAGGTCGATACAATAACAATAATAACAATAACTCAAGCAATGTAAGAGTAGCCCAGAACAATCAGGGAAACACCCAACAACCCTCAGATGTTCAACAGTAGGAAATTATGCGGTTCATACCATCAATCTTAGTTTAAATATTTTTGTAGAATTTTTTAATTTAAAGTCAAATAAGAAACTTGTATTTTTAATAGATACCGGTGCAGACATATCTCTGCTAAAAGAAAATTCTGATATCTTTCATGATATCCAAATAAATAAGAAAATAAATATTCAAGGCATAGGACAAGACATAATACAGTCCAAAGGACTGATTTCAATAGAGATACAGACAGGCAAATACATAATTCCACACGATTTTCACTTAGTAGATTTACACTTCGCAATACCTTGTGATGGAATAATAGGCATTGACTTCATTAAGAAGTTCAATTGCCAGTTAGATTTCAAACCGAATGAAGATTGGTTCATAATGAGACCGAATAATTTAGATTTTCCAATTTATGTTCCAATAACATACAGTTCTGGTAATAATTCCATTGTTCTACCAGCAAGATCCCAAGTAGTCAGAAAAATTCACCTATCATCAGTTGATGATAGTGTATTAATCCCAAACCAGAAAATCAAAAAAGGTATCTACGTTGCAAACACAATTGCAACAACTAAAAATGCATTTGTCCGATTACTAAATACGACCAATACAGATCAAGTAGTTGATATAAAAAATTTGTCATACGAGCCACTTTCGAACTACGAAATAGTCCAAAAGAACAAAGAAAATAGAGAAAAATCTGTCTTATCTCAATTAGCTAAAAATTTTCCACCACAATTTAAAAAAGAATTGACTAATTTGTGCACAATGTTTAGCGACGTATTCGGACTCGAAACCGAATCGATCACTAACAACAACTTTTATAAACAAAAGCTAAGATTGAAGGATGATGACCCTGTTTACATAAAAAATTACCGAAACCCTCAAAGTCAAGTAGATGAGATACAAGCCAAAGTACAAAAATTAATCGACAATAAAATAGTCGAACCGTCTGTATCTCCTTATAACAGCCCACTTTTGTTAGTTCCGAAAAAATCCCTCCCAGGATATGATAAGAAAAAATGGCGATTAGTAATTGATTATCGTCAAGTTAATAAAAAATTGTTGTCAGATAAACTTCCGCTCCCTAGAATTGATGACATTTTGGGTCAACTAGAAAGAGCAAAATACTTTTCATGCATTGACTTAATGTCAGGATTTCATCAAATTGAACTCGAAAAAAGTTCAAGAGATATAACGTCTTTCTCAACAAACAATGGCTCATATCGCTTCACGCGATTGCCATTCGGTTTAAAAATAGCGCCAAATTCTTTCCAGAGAATGATGACTATAGCATTTTCCGGATTAGAACCTTCTCAAGCTTTCCTTTATATGGATGATTTAATAGTCATAGGTTGTTCCGAAACACATATGCTCAAAAACTTAACTGATGTTTTTGAGAAATGTAGGAAATACAATCTTAAATTACATTCTGAAAAATGTTCATTTTTCATGCATGAAGTCACATTTTTGGGACACAAATGCACAGATAAAGGAATCTTGCCTGACGACAAAAAATACGACGTCATCAAAAATTATCCAGTCCCACATGATGCGGACAGCGCTAGACGATTCGTTGCATTCTGCAACTACTATAGACGTTTCATCAAAAATTTTGCAGACTATGCTCGTCACATAACAAGATTATGTAAAAAAATGTAAAATTCGAATGGACAGCTGATTGTCAGCACGCATTCGATCATCTCAAGTCGGCACTAATAAATCCGAATTTATTACAATACCCAGATTTTAGCAAAGAATTTTGCATAATAACAGATGCCAGTAAACAAGCATGTGGAGCAGTTTTAACTCAAAACAAAAATGGACTCCAACTTCCAGTTGCTTACGCATCAAGATCGTTTACTAAGGGTGAAAGTAATAAAAGTACAACAGAACAAGAATTGGCAGCAATTCATTGGGCAATAACTTACTTCAGACCATATATTTATGGTAGACACTTCACTGTCAAAACAGATCACAGACCATTAACATACTTGTTCTCAATGGTAAATCCAAGTTCAAAGCTAACGCGAATGAGACTTGAATTAGAGGAGTATAATTTTACAGTTGAATATCTGAAGGGTAAAGACAATTTTGTAGCGGATGCGTTATCAAGAATAACCATTCAACAGCTACAGGAAATAAACGTATCAATAAAGAAAGTCACTACAAGATACCAAAGTAGACAAAATTCCTGCGCAGGAAAAGAAAAAATAGAATTGCCAAGGCAATCTATAGAAAAAGCTTCAAAGCCCAACGTATATGAAGTCATTAACAATGATGAAGTACGTAAAGTAGTCCCCTTGCATGTAAAAAATATGCTATGTTTTTTTAAACATGGTAAGAAAATTACTGCAAGATATGATGTTAGCGATTTATATACCAATGGAACTCTTGATTTAGGCCAATTTTTCCAAAGGCTTGAAATGCAAGCCGGTATAAATAAAATCAGCCAACTCAAAGTGGCACCGTGGGAAAATATCTTTGAACAAGTTTCAATGGATAATTTCAAAAAAATGGGCAATAAAATATTAAATTCATTGAGAGTAGCGCTACTCAACCCGGTGACCAAAATAGAAACAATAAAAGAAAAAGAAGCTCTATTGTCTACATTCCATGACGATCCAATTCAAGGAGGTCACACAGGCATCTCAAAAACCTTGGCCAAGGTCAAAAGACATTATTATTGGAAAGGTATGACTCGAGATATTACCGAATACATACGAAAATGTCCAAAATGCCAAAAATCAAAAGTGACAAGAAAAATAAAAACTCCTTTAACGATAACTGAAACGCCAATATATGCTTTCGACAGGGTTATAGTAGACACCATTGGTCCACTACCCAGGTCTGAAAATGGAAATGAATACGCAGTCACATTAATTTGTGATCTGACTAAATATCTAGTCGCAATTCCAATTCCAAACAAAAATGCTAACACAGTAGCAAAGGCGATTTTTGAGAATTTTATTCTAAAGTACGGTCCAATGAAGACGTTCATTACGGACATGGGAACAGAATACAAAAATTCTATAATAAATGATTTGTGCAAGTACTTACACATAAATAACATAAAATCAACTGCACACCACCACCAGACAGTTGGAACAGTCGAAAGAAGTCACAGAACTTTCAATGAATACATACGTTCATATATATCGGTTGATAAAACTGATTGGGACGTTTGGATTCAATATTTCGTTTATTGTTTCAACACAACCCCATCTATGGCACATGACTATTGTCCATATGAACTTGTTTTTGGTAAAACAAACAATTTACCAAAACATTTTAATAGCAAAGAGAATATAACCCCCTTATATAATATAGATGATTATGCTAAGGAAAGTAAATATAGACTAGAAATAGCATACAAAAGAGCTAGAATTATGTTAGAAGAAAATAAGAAAAATAACAAAGAATTATATGATAAAAAAGTAATAAACATAGATATATCAGTAGGAGATAAAGTTCTATTAAGAAACGAAGTAGGTCATAAGTTAGATAATCAATACACAGGGCCCTATAAGGTAGAAAGTATAGAAGAACGAGATAATATAGTAATCTCAGATAATAGAAATAAAAAACAAAAAGTTCATAAGAATAGAATAAAGATTTTTAATTCATAATCAGTTACAATATGTACGGCAAAAGTAAAATTGTGCAAAACCAATAAAAATAAAAATTAAAAAAAAAAATTTATTAATAACTTCATTAAATAAAAATATAAATATAAAATAACTTCAATAGATTACGTTATTTTCAAAAGGAGGGAGATGTAATATGCACATATGTTGTATGTAGCGAGGGTACACTGTACCCAGAAGATATCTTAAATACAACGGCAATACATTGTTGCATTGCCTAAACAAAATCATTTCAAGAGAGCGATAAATATAATTGCCCGCTCATGAATTATGCTTGGTCAGCATTCCCACGCTGACCATACGTACTGACATACATATGCGCATAGTACTCTTTCTCATATATGTAAGTGAGTAAAGCTCTCTGCTGTCGAATGCAGCAGCAGCGCTGCGTAACATATACATAAGTGAGTACAGCCCTCTGCTGTCGTATGCGGCAGCAGCGCTGCTTAGGAATCTTAGCTGATAAAAACCCTCTGTCACTTGGCAGAGGACAGATATATATCATATAGGAAGCAACGCTAATAGTTGCTCCTAATAACTAATAAATAAAACCTTTGGGCAGCAATCCTTTACGATTGCTCCCTACAACTAAAGAACAATAAAAAGTGTTTTTTATAAATAATACAAAACATCAATGCAAGATAAAAACTGTTTGCCATTGACCATATAAAAATCTATGACATATTTTTCTCGAGGATTAAAAATTTCTGGCGTCAATTCAAAAGTTAATTTAGTATCTCTGTGTTCTGTTTTTGCTAAATTACAAACTTGACATTCGTTAATAAGATTTTGAATTAGCTTCTGATAGTCTGGATAATAATATTTTTCTTTAAAGATTTTAATAAGTTTCTCTATTCCTGGGTGTAATAATTCTTTATGAGTTTTAATAATAATTTCCTTAAATTCTGCATAGGTTTGAATATCAGTTAGTTTGATGTTTGTTCTCATTGATTTAGTTAAGTTATTTGAACTTATAATTGCAGAATAAGCATTTTGAAAAATTAAAAAGTCTGCATCTATTGGAAAATACATTACACTGTTTTTTTTTATTTTTTTTTCTTTTTTCTTCTTTTCCTCATTATTGAGATGATCTAATCTAAAGTTATTTGATTCATGTAAGTCATTATTTATAGCGAAATTAAAAGGAAAATCTGATGTTAATGGTGGATCCATGCAATCTATTCCAGTTTCTTCTTGTCTATCATCATCATGATTATATCTCATGAGGAATGGGAATCCATTCAATACTATTGTTTCTGTCTTGTAATCTATATTTGCATTACAAGATTTAAGATATTCTCTTCCTAAAAGTATATCATAATTATTTGAAAAATCATGAACGTAAAACTTGATGTGTTGGGCAAAGTTTACTTGGACTAAAACTTACTGAATTTTTCAATTCAATTATCCCATTTATAGTATGTACTTTTAAAGGACTGCTTTTTAAAGGAAAGTTAAAAAAATTCTTTTTAATTAAATTAATTGAAGATCCTGTATCTATAACACATTTAAATTCTGAGGTATTCATTATTATTCTGATATGAGGGTTTCCTGATGATTTTCTTGATCCGAGGCTTGTTGATGAAAATTTTCAGTTTCCATTTTAACATGGCCACTTGAACTTTCTCTATGTCTTTTAACAGGGGGGTTTGGTGATTGAAATTCTGTCTGGTGAGACTGGTAATTTAATGGATTATTCATTCTACCTTGATTTAAATTTTGTCTAAATTTATTCATTAATTGTTGCTGATTATTTTGATTGTACCCAATATTAATGTGACTTTGTCCATTATAATTTCTATTGTAATTGTTATAATTGTTATTTTTATTATTATTAGAATATGTTTTTTGAGAAACACCAACTTGATTATAACTGTTGGAATACTGTTGATAATTTCCCTCATTCTTTCTATTGTTTTCATTTTTTGAGCTGTTATTATTATTTTTTGAAGTATTAGATGGCTTTGAATTATAAGTATTACTTTGAACATTATTTTCATATAATCTTTCTCTTTGAGCTACTTGTTTGAGTTTTGAAATTGTTGATATGTCGTATCTAGCCAATGTCATGAATATTCTATTTATTACATCTTTAATTGTGTTGTTCATGGCATTTGTGTAAAATATTGTGTTATTTCTGTCATTTTCTAACATTAACTTATTTGAAATTAAGTACGACTAATTCTTCTACGAACTTTTGAACACTTCCATAGAAATTGGTGTTGTATAGTCTTGTCAGTAGTTCTTCGTAGGGCGTCTGAGTTTTATATTCGTCTATCAGAGCTTTCTTCAATTCCTGCCATGTTCGGGCTGCTGAGAGTTGGGATACACGTTGCGCTACTCCAAATATTTGCATTTCAATTGCTCCGAATAGTACACTATGCTCTCTCAGGTCTCTTGTTGGATATAGTTCCAGGATGTAGTCCACTCGTCGAATAAACGGACTGAGGGTCTCACACGTACCATCGAAAATAGGCACTTGATGAATTTGTCGTAGGGCTTGATTAAGCTGTTGCTCTGAGAGCTGCAATAATTCTGCCACTGGTTGTGTCATCTTGATGTAAGTACGTTTTGGTATGATGCAGTTAAAAACTGTTGATCACTTTCACTCCAACTTTTGTTAGTTCGTTAATTTGATTACACGAACACTCAAGTTCTTTGCGAATACACAAAAAGATTATCAATTGTACGTTTACACTGTACAATGATCTATGACCACGTTAGAAAGTTTATATCTGCTGATGATCACAATAAAGTCTTTTTAATGTAACTCACGAAAGTTCTTTTACGGATACACACATACAAAGATTATCGATTGTACATTTGCACTGTACAACGATCTATGATCACGTCAGAAATTTTGAATTTTCGATGATCAAAATAAAGTCTTTTTATGTTGTATCCTACCGGCTGCGCCAATAACAAGTTTGATGATTTAGAATTTCAAAAAAAATGAATTTTATTGAATATTAATTCTAAATGCACAAACGGGTGAAACTTAACCGCACTAACACGTTACATTCGTTTGAATCGAAAATTAAGTCTAAAATTCAAAAGTGATTTCGCTTTATAAGAAAGCTCGGTTTGAGAATGAAATGGATTTATGTTTACGTCTTTTTGTTTATGAAAAGCAGATGGCTCGATTGAGCTGTAATTGATATTCGAGTTGGATGTTTATGTTTACGTTAAATTGCCAACGTTTCATTAAGTGAAGCTGCATGTTTATGTTTACGTTAAAATTGTCAACGTTTCATTAAGTGAAACTGTCAACGCATCTAATAATGCAATCTTTAGAAATTAATAAGTGAGGATTGAGGAAATCGTTATTGATTGTATAATTTGGTTTAGTGAGTGCGAATTGGATATGTCACTATATATATATATATACATATATATATATATATATATCGAATTATGATCTTCCATTATAGCGAAGCGCGTTTCGTTGTTTATTCAAGCGACGAAGGCAGTACACTTGTCGATCAAATCGCTTCTATGCCTATTACTTTGAACCACACTCGGCGAAAGCGAAACAGCGCTGTCGCCCCGCTAAACGGTACTCACGCTCGGCGAAAGCGAAGCAACGATGTCGCCCTGCTAAAACGGTACTTCTTAAAGCGACATTATGCAGACAACCAATCACAGGACAATTAAAAGCTGATACAATATTACTAAACTTGTGAAATTAGTATTCCTGGTGAAATACCCAAAAATGTGTATTCGTACAGAGACACATACACACATTCACAACTAAGCAGTTGTGACCGTGCACAACACGTCTTTATATTTCTTTCATTATTCATTCTGGTAGTCACATAATCAAATGCCCAACACGCCATGATCAAAACAAACATTAATATGTTTTGCACTTGTGCTTGCATTATATTTTATGGTCTCAGTACTCTGTCATTTTCGTTGGCCAGCAGTAAAACTTTGTCACCCTTCTTGGTATACTTCACTTTTTTTCTTCAATACTCTCAACACTCCCAGTATTTGCTTTTTCGCTCTCATCACCTTCTTCAACGCCAATATTACTTTCAACAATATTTTATAATCTTCGCACACATTTAGCTCCACGGGCACTTGCCCCTCTGGTAATATTCTTAAATCATCATGTGCATATTTATAATTTCTTTTATTAGTTAGGGAATTTAAAATGTACCTGTCACCTTATTGAACTTTTACTATCTCAAAAGGTCCCTTGAATTTCCCTTGAATTGGTCTGGTGTCTTTCTTCGCTTTTAAGTAACACAAAATCTCCAACTTTGTGCTTTGTTACTTTTGCCTTATTTCTGTCAAATCGTTCTATATCATAAGCTGCTCTGGCTAATACATTCTTTGCAGCTTGCGCTCTTACGTCTGGCAGATCAATAACATTTTCTACGTCACTAGGTGGAAGTAATCCTAATGGGCGTGATATGTTACCTTTCCCAATAACATTTCTAAAGGACTTGCTTTCGTTGTACGGTTGGTCGTACAATTGATTGCAAACTGCACCTCTCCTAACACATCCTGCCAAGACTGTGTTCCAGGTTCAACCGCCGTTCACATATTCTTCAACGTGCTCATGGTTCGCTCCACTTGACCATTAGCTCAACTTGCACCAGTGGCTATCAAATGCTATCAAATATTTTTTGATCTGAACAAAATTGACTGAACTTTGCGCCTGTAAAACACCTTCCCTGGTCGGCTATTATTCGGGTGGTACTCCAAGCAATGAAACAGCAGATTGAACGGCTTTTATGCAACTTTCACTGTTCAATTTAAGACTATGACTAAGATAGACATAATTGGTAAACGTGTCTACCTGAACAATAACATACTCTTTTTGGTCACTCTTGCCACTTAATTTTCCTGTTATATCGATGTGGATGTGGTATTGCAACTCAGCCTGTATTTTTCCTTAAGTGGATTTTGAGATTTTGCAAGTAATGCGGTTGTCGACAAATTTTTTTTTACGTATTTCGACATATTGTCAAACAAGAAGAAATCGTAAGTTTTATCCAATGTCTTCCCAAAACCTAAATGCATTATTGACTCATGAACTTGATTTATAACAGACCACCTGAAAGCTCGTGGCACCGCTGGTAAACAACGTGTTCTGCCATTTCTCTGTATTTTCCGATGAAGAACTTCTGCCCTTAGTTCTTAGGTTCCGCAATATCTTCAGGCAGAGAAAAGGTTTCTCGACGTTGTTCAGCGATAAGCCAGTTGCTTGAAATTTCAGCGAAATTTACTCTTTCTCTTCGACCATTTTTGCGGTCGAAGTAGACTTTGGTGAAAGAGGATTTCTCGATAAAAGTCAACAAGTGCCATTCTTTTCCCTTCTCTATACTGAATATCGAATGTGAATGACTGCAAATAAGACCACCAACGCTGTCCTCTGGGGGTTAAATATTGTTTATTTCTTTACGCCTTTAGCGAGTTGCAGTCAGTATAAACGACAAAGTTCCTGCCCAACAAATAATGTCGAAAATGTTTAATGGAGTTCACAACAGCTAAGGTTTCCAACTCGTACGAGTGATATCTTGATTCTCCCCGTGAAGTAGTTTTGCTATAGTATTCTATTACCTGGGGTTTGTTATTAATTTTATGTAATAAATTTGCACAGTAGCCACTGCAACTTGCGTCTGTATATTATTCGATTGGATGAATAAGATCAAAAATAATAAGGACTGGTTTGTCGGTAAGAGTGGCAATGACCTTTTCAGCGTCTGTTCATGCTCTGTTTTCCAAATAAATTTCTTTGTGTCTGCAATTAGGAAATATAACGGTTTCATTAATTGTGAAAATCCCTTAATAAACTGTCGGAAATAGGATGCTAGCCCAATGAATTGTCTAAGTGAAGTGACTGACTGTGGAGGCGGAAGAGCAGTCAACGCTACCGCTTTCTGTGGATTTGTACGAATTTCAGCTGCTCTTGTTTTGTTTTCAGGAAAGAACACTTTGTAAGATTAAATGAAAACCCAAATGCCAAGACATTTAGAACGATCTGTAATCTTTCTAGCGCCCCGAATTTTGTTGAGCCAATTATCATGATGTCATCCATATAGACGATGACAAAAGAATTTTCTAGATCCCCTAGCGCCTGCATTACTCGTTGAAAAACAGAAAGAGCTTTTTGAGCCCGAATGGCATAGATAGAAGCTCGTATTGACCATCTGGAGTCACAAACGACGTGTACTCGATGAAATCTGAATGTAAACGAATTTGGTAATATCCACTGGCCATATCTAGACATGTAAAGTAATTAATTCCTCTAAGCCTATTGATTTGATCCTGTATAAGTGGTAAAAGATATTTATCAGCGACTGTGTTTGAATTCAATTCTCTAAAGTCAAGTCAAAGTCTGTCCGAACCATTTTTTTCTTTAACCAATAATATAGGGCTTTCATAAGGTGAGCAGGTTGGCCTAATTATATTGCATTTTAGCAGTTCATTAATTTTTTCTCGAACTAAATCTCGCTCGCATGGACTTAAGCGGTATTGCCTTCTTTGTACTGTTTTTATTGGATCAATCAACCTAATTTTCATTTCGACAATTCTGGCTTTAGTACTTGGGATACCAGTTATAAACGAATTTGAGTACTTTTCAAATAATGAATGTAGTTTTATTTTATCTTGTCCCTCCAGCTTAGTATTAATATCGGCTGGCTTATTGCCGGTACGTAAATTAACTGCTTTGGTCCTTGGTTTGATGAAATATCAATATCAAGACCCAAATTTAGTATTTCACGGCCAATTACAATGTCGTTTTGCTCATCATCTCGCCTATTACGTGAAACAAAATTTCAATACAATTATCGTCAACTTTTACGTTACTTAATATTTGTACACTACTACATATTCCATTACCATTAACAATATTATTGAATCTTTTACCAGAAAATTTGGTACTTAGCTTTTCTTTCATCAACAAGCATTCCGCTCCAGAATCGAAGGTGATTTCAAAAATTTGGCCTCTATGGTTCACGTATCCCTTATCCCCTGCAATGATTTACTCGATTTTCCAGGTTGAATGCCTTGTTCTTACCAACTGCCTTTTTTGTACATTGGGTAGATATGTGACCCAATTCTCCGCACTTGCAGCAAGTTACATTTCATTTTTCACGGTGGTGACCATCGCGTTTGCCATGTCGTGTTTTATCAGTCGCAAATTGACTCTGTTGTTTTCTGATTCTGTATTCAAACATTTTGTGGCCCATTTTTACGCAGAAATGACACTCTATCGACGATTGTTTTTGCCGTTTAGAATAAGTTTCAGACTGCTGCTCCATAGCGCCGCTTTTCCTTTTAATAATAGTGAACGCTTTTAATACGAACTGTAATTCGCCTCTGGTTCGAACATTTGATGTGAAACTTAAACGCTGCAATCGGTTGTCGAAGCTTGCCAGCAACGCAATAGCAATCTCTTCGGTTTCCATTTGGTACCATTTCGTTGTTAATTCGTTAACCATGCGACTTGCATGAACGGCCAGAAACATGGCGGCTGGTGTTTCTATAGTATCGAAGCGTTTTATAAACAATTCTTTAAACTCAGGCCAAGTAATTTCAGCGTAGCACACTTGCGAAAGCCATTTCGAAGCGCTTCCTTCCAAAGCTGAACACAAAGTCATAACCAACGCACTGCTTTTTAATGTGTTTCTTGTAAAATTATTTTACAGTTGTACACCACGATGAAGCGCTGGTGCCTGGTTTGTCTGGGTTGAATTTGGGTAGTTGCACAGATTTCTTCTGCCCTGCATAAGGTACAGTTGTTTTTATGGCTCTCACAAAATCAATTAAGTTTTTATTTTGGAATTCCATCACGGTACGCCATGATCCATCTAGTGTTGAAGGCAGATGGCCAGATCCCACTTCTGTTGTCAAATTATGATCTTCCATTATAGCGAAGCGCGTTTCGAAGTTTATTACGCAACCATAAATTAATTAGAACAAGAGAGTGATCTCAATCGGCGCATACTTGGTAAGGGGTGTGATTAAAGTCAAAGTATCAATGCAGTAGAGAGAGCCTTTGAGATGGGCGCAAGCTTTAATCTAAGATAAGCTCAAAGTTTTGCTGTGAGTACTGCCGTTTTTCTCTTTTAAAGCTTATTGCATTGCACTCAATAGTATTATACTGCAAGCATTGCACTTGATCGTACACCCAACCATTTTGTCGAAAAGTCGATCAAGCATTTTTTGTCTCTACGAAACTCCGTCAGTTACAACACCCAATAGTTTTACACCCTTGAGTAAGAACGATTAGCGAGAATAGACACTGGATTGGCACGAAGGTTGTACCGCCTTGGTTTACGATCGCATGCTAATCGTATCCTCTTTTGTGCATCTCCCCTCATCAATGCTAACTCGTCTGCTCTTTTCAATAGAGTTCCGGGTTTCTCTAACAGACTTAACTCCTTTAATAATTGATAATCTGCTCCATGAGTTACCATATCTATACAAAACAAGAGCCTGAAGGGGGACATTCCTAGCGATTGATGCACAGATGAGCACAGTGAACAAGGCTGTCAAGTGCCTGTCCCATTCTGTTTGATCGGACTGTAGAAAGGTACGTACAGCGGCCAACAAAGATCTATTGACTCTCTCCGCTGCGTTGCTTTGTGGGGAATACAGTGCTGTATATACATGTTTAATTCCTATTTCAGTCAACCAAGCATTGAAGTCGTTCGCCTGGAACTGCGAGCCATTGTCAATCACAATTATCTCCGACACTCCAAAACCATGAAAGATAATGTGTAGGAGAAAGCTGCGAATGGCCTCAGAGCTCAACTTCTTCAGAGGGTGTAGCCAATGATACTTGCTGTAATGATCTAGCACAATCAACAATCCAATATTTCCGGATACACAGTTCCAATATTTCAATATACAGTTTTTGAACTAGCCAACTGGGGGCCTGATATACCCCCATTAGGAGTCTCATAATATAATTAGGAGCTTTAGAAGTTTTATAAAGCTCACACTTCGCACAAAATTCTTAACAGCGGACACTAGACCGGGCCAAAAAAAAATGTAGTCGGACCCTTTCCAGAGTCTTGTGAATGCCCCCATGAGCCGAGGTGACAGACTCGTGGGCCTGTGTCAATACCTCAAGGCGTAGATTCGTTAGAACCCATAGCTTCCACGACTTCGTTTCCTGGGCCTTATCGCCGGTGGCATACTCAGTATGGATATATATGAAGGGCGGCTTCACTTGAATTTCCGGAAACTTGGAAGGATTCTCGTGGAACTTCCGTACAAGGGCTTGGTATCCTTCTTCCTCAAATTCTTTGGATGTCAAGTCTACCAATAGTCCTAAGGTAATCTCGTCGATTTCTCCCTCATTCAGTCGCGATCTGGATTAATGTGTTGCTTCCATTCCGATGCGATACGGTGAATTTGAACTGTTGTAAACAGAAGACCCATCTAGCTAATCTTCCCGACACGTTCTGTTGGCGCATTAGCCATATTAAACTCGAGTGATCCGTTACTACTTCAAACTCCTGTAGTTCGAAATAACAACGATACTTCTTGACGGCAAGGATGACAGCGAGACATTCCCGTTCCGTTATACTATAGTTCAATTTTTTGGACATATATGCTATAGGCTGTTTCTTTTCTTCCTCTGACAATTGAACTAATACTGCCCCGATTCCGAAGTCACTAGCACAATGAAGAAAGAATTTTTTTGCAAAATAGGGGTTTTGCAAAACTGGAGCCGAATTCAGACGAATTTTCTAAACTAAAATGAGCTGTTGTCGCTATATGCTGAATTGCTCTCATCTATGTTAAGCGTTGGAATTTGAATTGTGAACGAAACGGTCGTGTTTTTAATTGTTGTTCCGTAAACTATCATCCCCCTCGACTCTTACCATCAGAAAAAAATTTGTGACTGTACATTTTGGCGCCGAACCTGCGGCAGTGTTAGTTTAAACAAAAGGATTAAATTATCTAATAAATACACTTTACCTGGGTACACGCATTCACCGCAGTCGTAACGTTACTCTACACAGCGCCGCTCTAGCCTAACATGCCTTGCAGTGTTAGCATTGTGCCAGTACAGTAATTAATCGCCGCTTCTTTTTATTACCTATGGTGAATGGAGCACCGTGAATCAATTCGTTTATCAGCCAAGTAAAGTCGTCATTGCACACATTGCCCTTTACCTTACGCATATTACATAACTTGTGACACTGTTCAAGACGATAACGCCGTCACGCTTCATCTATCACCTTTATTCATCAACCGAAGAAGTATAGCAGAAAAAAGAATAAGAAGTCAGTTGAAGGTCAGAACATCTGCATTTGAGTGACTTTAAATCAAATCAATCAGTTGTCTACACTGGAGTGAGAATCTGAAGATAGCGTTGCCAGCATAAAGTTTTTATCTTCATCTGTTAAAACTTCAACTGCAGACGTTTACTAACTCGAGCAACATAACAAGTTCTCTGCTGTCGCTGGGCAGCGACTCTTAGGTCGCAGAGGCAATGCTCATTTCAATTGTAATGGAAAAGGCAGATCAAGGAACGAGAGCAAAATGGAACGAGTCAATGGATTTGTCGGTGTTGCCGACATGGTCGTCGTGCGTCAGTATTGTTGAACAGCACTGTGAATACCTAGAGGCCGACAACAAGCCAAGCTCAAAAATATCTGTCCAAAGCAAACCTAACGATAAGCCGCGAGAGCAGCATGGCCCGCGCAGAGGCCTATCATCAGATGGACCACTCAGCAATGTCAAATCTGCTCCAGCTCCGACCACAAAATACACAGGTTGTAAAACGCCTCGAATTATGTCTGAGCGCCTTTTCGATGGAGGATAGGCGCTGCTGTTTGTCAATGATTAGTTTAAAAGTGGTAATAAAGATCTGGTAGTCAGAGTACTTGCCACCAAAGATAGGTAAAGCCAGCCGTGGTAGCATTGCGGACGTTGAGTGGCTGCTGAGCAGTGTTGACCCCGCCGTAGGCACTGTCGTATTACCATCATCAAGTCAGAGCTGATCTTTGATGCAGACCTTAGCCGTAAAATTCCAAATTTATCAGTTCTATATCGGTTTGCACAGACATAACCTGCTTAAAATATGCCTCGAGAATCGCAGAATTACAGCGTTTCTCCAATGTGTCCAAATTTGCCATAATTAATTAAAATCAATCTCTGATTCATCGATGGAATGATGTATAACCAGATTCTTTTCTGTTGTCCTTGATAACACATTAAAACAGGCCAAACTCTAAAAACTTCATGTGCTTTACCATCTGCTGTCCTAACCGTCGAACAAATAGACTTGCAAGGGAGATCCCTGTCTCTACGACGCCAAAGATGCACCTAGACAACTGACATTGGCTCCAGTATCCAATAAGCCTAACTCCTGATAATCGTTAAAAGAAACGCGGGCATACGGTTGTGCAACTAAAAACAGAAGAAATCAATGCTTTTTGAAAGGTTTGTCTTGTGCATAATATTATTTAATGCGGATAGCATTTCTAGACCCGGACTTATCTCTATTATAAAATAAATGATCGCGCACCTGATGATAATGAATCAGTCGCTCCTCATGTGGAAGTGTACGGTTATAGGCGCGAAGTTGGGCTAAATCGTCCTTTGGAGGATCCGCCTCAATCGTCGAATGGCATCTACACATTTCTATTGTGGTAGGGGCAGCCTGTTCGTGCTGAATGCTCCCCTCTTCCGGTTTTCCGACTTCCTACCAATACAAGTTGGGCATTGCGGCTTGTTTACATTGGGAGCGCCGCATCCGTAGCAAAAAACTTTACGTTCGGCTAAGCAAAATCTGTAACAATTCTTCTTCTGGCATAATTATCGAAAATTTGTCCAATAATGCAGCGATACCGTCGTAAAACATAGCGAACGATTCACTTTTTTTTGTTTGCGCGAGCGAACATGCTCCTTGCATTGGAAAGCTCATCGATAATCGCCGTATTGAGTAAAGCCGTGTATTAAAGCCTTGCCAAACTGAGCCCAGCCTATTTATGGAACCTGATCATGGTACCTCCAGTACCAGTCTCTAGCTTTTCCACTAAATAGGATGTGCAAGTGCTTGCATTTGACAGTAAAATCACTGTCCAACGTCTCGTCTGTCAATACTTTGGCACGGTACAAAAACTCATCTACGGTTAAACCCGCCTCGGAACCATCAAACTACAAATTCCATTTTTGCATGATATAGGCTACCCGACTTGGTCTGAAACCTAATGGACCCGCTCCCAGAGGGATGCAACTGTATATTGGCCATCAATCGTGACATTGTCTGCTCCATCATTTCCTGGATGGCGGTGTAATCAACTGCACCGTTTGCAGCTCTATCCATTCCCCGAGGTCTACCTTTTCTTCGTCGGCGTGACGCTGGATCGGAAGGGTTGGTACTATTGATGGGCTCCAGTGGTTGCGTAGCTACTTTCTCTACTGGGTCTACTAAGAGTTTTGTAGCTGCTCCCCTTGTAACCATTTGTGAGGTAGCGAAACTACTCTCTCTTGGACCTTATGCTGTGCTCTCGGTAAGCAATTTCCCACTACCCTCTTTAGGGACTCCGTCTCCAAATCTTTGCTACAAGTTGGACAATCTTTTATAGTCCTCAATCGGTGGTCTAAACATCCTTGGTGGAAAACATGTCCACAAGGTGTCAAGAAACAATGCTGTACATTCGTTATAATCTCCTCGCATACGTTTATCTCACCTTCAGCTCCCCTAGCACTCTCGCTAAACTGTTGTGGACTTCGTTGTATCGGCGTCCTGGATATTAAAAGTTTATTTTCTAAAATTTTATGTACTTAATACAAACTCAGTAATTGAATTACTAAAATTAATTTAACTATTTTTTTTATTTTTTTAAATATATAGATATATATAAGGGACATGATTAAGTGCCAAGGAAATAGCAGATGCACCGATCCGCAGATGCCACGGGACTTCGCGGGGCTGGAGTGGCCTTGCCACAGAAATACGCGGTGATAATGCTTGGGTCGCATCGTTGCTGCGCCTGCCACGTGGCTGATGTCGCCGCAAACGCGACGGCAAAGGGGCGTGAGTTAACTCACCCGAATATTTACACAAATCTTGCCCCTCAGGGCGGCGGTTTTGTGGCTTCGGCGTCGTTATGGGCGTTGATTTTGGTAACGGTGATTCCCCCAGCGCATGCTCACGGTGTGCGTGGTAGCTCCCAATTCTCCAAAGTACGCCAATATACAAATATACAAATAATAGGCCGACAAAATTCACCATTTAGAACTTTTTTGTTATTTAATTCACTCCGCTTACCTGGCTTACTTGCAAGCGCCCGCTTTTTACTTTCACATGTGCATCCGTGAACCCCTCACCTTACTGTCTTGGCCTGTTATTCAGCGCTCGGTCTTCATTTTACTTAAATTTTTATTTGACCGGGCGCCCAACAGCACGTGCAGTCACTTGCAGATTTTTTCTTCTCAACTCTCGTGGTCAATCGGCTGTTCGTCACATTTAAAATCGGGCTATCGATGTCCCAGACTTATGGCAGCGCCGGTCATATCGTCGACCCAGCCCTGAGATCATCGATAACCCTACCGACGGCCCAACGAGAATGCAACATAGTTCTGAGATCCACCAATTTTTGTTAATTAATAACAATTTATTAACAACTTTGGGTTTTAAAGCTGTCCTGCGTTCGGAAATAATTTGACCAGCCTTGGAAAAGAGTCGTTCCGACTCAGTGGAAGTAGCTGGTACGCATAGAGCATGTTTGGCCACTTCGCCAAATTATATATTATATTAAGTACTTATATTCTAAAAATAAAAGTTATTAATATAAAACGCTGCATAAAAATGATTATACATACCTGTTTTCACCAAATATTTGTTACGAACCGATTTTTCCCAGTGGGCAACCTCAGCTAGCTCAGTGTACCCAGGGATGGGTTGCTGGGTCCCAATGCCCTCAGTTCGTAGCCAGATCCCGAACAAGTTCAGTCTCGTTCGCAAACATCGATAACAACATCGATAACAAAACAACACAGACAACGACAAACACAAGCATGCATACAAAACACAAACTATCTACAGCTGAGTGGAATTACTGCTGGTCTGGTGTTGGTGACCAGAGACGCGCCCACCCTTCCATACGATGGACCAAAGCGTAATATTTGTGGTCCATCGCCCTTAGAGGAAAGTCACAGCTGACTATTCCAGGCTTTCACAGCCTTCACTTACCCCCCCACCAGCGGGAAACTACCAAATCATTCTTAGTTTTGCTGCGCAACTAACAAGAATTTATTAAATTTAATTTAAATTATTTTATACGGCCCTAGGTGATTCTCCAAACTTGGTGCTAATAATGTTGATATTTTACTACTTATAAAACTATATATGATCATATATCAAAAGTAAAAAGCTGAGGTTCAATATGAATATTTAACTTGCAATACCCATCACAGAAACAAACAATATATATATATATATATATATATATATATATATATATATATATATATATATATATATATATATATATATATATATATATATATATATATATATATATCGAATTATGATCCTCCATTATAGCGAAGCGCGTTTCGTTCTTTATTCAAGCGACGAAGGCAGTACACTAACTTGTCGATCAAATCGCTTCTATGCCTATTACTTTGAACCACACTCGGCGAAAGCGAAACAGCGCTGTCACCACGCTAAACAGTACTCACGCTCGGCGAAAGCAAAACAAAGATGTCGCCCTGCTAAAACGGTACTTCTTAAAGCGACATTATGCAGACAACCAATCACAGGACAATTAAAAGCTGATACAATATTACTAAACTTGTGAAATTAGTATTCCTGGTGAAATACCCAAAAATGTGTATTCGTAGAGAGACACATACACACAACACGTCTTTATATTTCTTTCATTATTCATTCTGGTAGTCACATAATCAAATGCCCAACACGCCATGATCAAAACAAACATTAATATGTTTTGCACTTGTGCTTGCATTATATTTTATGGTCTCAGTACTCTGCCATTTTCGTTGGCCAGCAGTAAAACTCTGTCACCCTTCTTGGTATACTTCACTTTTTTTCTTCAATACTCTCAACACTCCCAGTATTTGCTTTTTCGCTCTCATCACCTTCTTCAACGCCAATATTACTTTCAACAATATTTTGCCCCTCTGGTAATATTCTTAAATCCTCATGTGCATATTTATAATTTCTTTTATTAGTTAGGGAATTTAAAATGTACCTGTCACCTTATTGAACTTTTACTATCTCAAAAGGTCCCTTAAATTTCCCTTGAATTGGTCTGGTGTCTTTCTTCGCTTTTAAGTAACACAAAATCTCCAACTTTGTGCTTTGTTACTTTTGCCTTATTTCTGTCAAATCGTTCTATATCATAAGCTGCTCTGGCTAATACATTCTTTGCAGCTTGCGCTCTTACGTCTGGCAGATCAATAACATTTTCTACGTCACTAGGTGGAAGTAATCCTAATGGGCGTGATATGTTACCTTTCCCAATAACATTTCTAAAGGACTTGCTTTCGTTGTACGGTTGGTCGTACAATTGATTGCAAACTGCACCTCTCCTAACACATCCTGCCAAGACTGTGTTCCAGGTTCAACCGCCGTTCACATATTCTTCAACGTGCTCATGGTTCGCTCCACTTGACCATTAGCTCAACTTGCACCAGTGGCTATCAAATGCTATCAAATATTTTTTGATCTGAACCAAGTTGTCTGAACTACGCTCCTGTAAAACACCTTCCCTGGTCGGCTATTATTCGGTTTGGTACTCCAAGCAATGAAACAGCAGATTGAACGGCTTTTATGCAACTTTCACTGTTCAATTTAAGACTATGACTAAGATAGACATAATTGGTAAACGCGTCTACCTGAACAATAACATACTCTTTTTGGTCACTCTTGCTACTTAATTTTCCTGTTATATCGATGTGGATGTGGTATTGCAACTCAGCCTGTATTTTTCCTTAAGTGGATTTTGACATTTTGCAAGTAATGCGGTTGTCGACAAATTTTTTTTTACGTATTTCGACATATTGTCAAACAAGAAGAAATCGTAAGTTTTATCCAATGTCTTCTCAAAACCTAAATGCATTATTGACTCATGAACTTGATTTATAACAGACCACCTGAAAGCTCGTGGCACCGCTGGTAAACAACGTGTTCTGCCATTTCTCTGTATTTTCCGATGAAGAACTTCTGCCCTTAGTTCTTAGGTTCCGCAATATCTTCAGGCAGAGAAAAGGTTTCTCGACGTTGTTCAGCGATAAGCCAGTTGCTTGAAATTTCAGCGAAATTTACTCTTTCTCTTCGACCATTTTTGCGGTCGAAGTAGACTTTGGTGAAAGAGGATTTCTCGATAAAAGTCAACAAGTGCCATTCTTTTCCCTTCTCTATACTGAATATCGAATGTGAATGACTGCAAATAAGACCACCAACGCTGTCCTCTGGGGGTTAAATATTGTTTATTTCTTTACGCCTTTAGCGAGTTGCAGTCAGTATAAACGACAAAGTTCCTGCCCAACAAATAATGTCGAAAATGTTTAATGGAGTTCACAACAGCTAAGGTTTCCAACTCGTACGAGTGATATCTTGATTCTCCCCGTGAAGTAGTTTTGCTATAGTATTCTATTACCTGGGGTTTGTTATTAATTTTATGTAATAAATTTGCACAGTAGCCACTGCAACTTGCGTCTGTATATTATTCGATTGGATGAATAAGATCAAAAATAATAAGGACTGGTTTGTCGGTAAGAGTGGCAATGACCTTTTCAGCGTCTGTTCATGCTCTGTTTTCCAAATAAATTTCTTTGTGTCTGCAATTAGGAAATATAACGGTTTCATTAATTGTGAAAATCCCTTAATAAACTGTCGGAAATAGGATGCTAGCCCAATGAATTGTCTAAGTGAAGTGACTGACTGTGGAGGCGGAAGAGCAGTCAACGCTACCGCTTTCTGTGGATTTGTACGAATTTCAGCTGCTCTTGTTTTGTTTTCAGGAAAGAACACTTTGTAAGATTAAATGAGAACCCAAATGCCAAGACATTTAGAACGATCTGTAATCTTTCTAGCGCCCCGAATTTTGTTGAGCCAATTATCATGATGTCATCCATATAGACGATGACAAAGGAATTTTCTAGATCCCCTAGCGCCTGCATTACTCGTTGAAAAACAGAAAGAGCTTTTTGAGCCCGAATGGCATAGATAGAAGCTCGTATTGACCATCTGGAGTCACAAACGACGTGTACTCGATGAAATCTGAATGTAAACGAATTTGGTAATATCCACTGGCCATATCTAGACATGTAAAGTAATTAATTCCTCTAAGCCTATTGATTTGATCCTGTATAAGTGGTAAAAGATATTTATCAGCGACTGTGTTTGAATTCAATTCTCTAAAGTCAAGTCAAAGTCTGTCCGAACCATTTTTTTCTTAACCAATAATATAGGGCTTTCATAAGGTGAGCAGGTTGGCCTAATTATATTGCATTTTAGCAGTTCATTAATTTTTTCTCGAACTAAATCTCGCTCGCATGGACTTAAGCGGTATTGCCTTCTTTGTACTGTTTTTATTGGATCAATCAACCTAATTTTCATTTCGACAATTCTGGCTTTAGTACTTGGGATACCAGTTATAAACGAATTTGAGTACTTTTCAAATAATGAATGTAGTTTTATTTTATCTTGTCCCTCCAGCTTAGTATTAATATCGGCTGGCTTATTGCCGGTACGTAAATTAACTGCTTTGGTCCTTGGTTTGATGAAATATCAATATCAAGACCCAAATTTAGTATTTCACGGCCAATTACAATGTCGTTTTGCTCATCATCTCGCCTATTACGTGAAACAAAATTTCAATACAATTATCGTCAACTTTTACGTTACTTAATATTTGTACACTACTACATATTCCATTACCATTAACAATATTATTGAATCTTTTACCAGAAAATTTGGTACTTAGCTTTTCTTTCATCAAGAAGCATTCCGCTCCAGAATCGAAGGTGATTTCAAAAATTTGGCCTCTATGGTTCACGTATCCCTTATCCCCTGCAATGATTTACTCGATTTTCCAGGTTGAATGCCTTGTTCTTACCAACTGCCTTTTTTGTACATTGGGTAGATATGTGACCCAATTCTCCGTACTTGCAGCAAGTTACATTTCATTTTTCACGGTGGTGACCATCGCGTTTGCCATGTCGTGTTTTATCAGTCGCAAATTGACTCTGTTGTTTTCTGATTCTGTATTCAAACATTTTGTGGCCCAATTTTCCGCAGAAATGACACTCTATCGACGATTGTTTTTGCCGTTTAGAATAAGTTTCAGACTGCTGCTCCATAGCGCCGCTTTTCCTTTTAATATTAGTGAACGCTTTTAATACGAACTGTAAGTCGCCTCTGGTTCGAACAATTGATGTGAAACTTAAACGCTGCAATCGGTTGTCGAAGCTTGCCAGCAATGCAATAGCAATCTCTTCGGTTTCCATTTGGTACCATTTCGTTGTTAATTCGTTAACCATGCGACTTGCATGAACGGCCAGAAACATGGCGGCTGGTGTTTCTATAGTATCGAAGCGTTTTATAAACAATTCTTTAAACTCAGGCCAAGTAATTTCAGCGTAGCACACTTGCGAAAGCCATTTCGAAGCGCTTCCTTCCAAAGCTGAACACAAAGTCATAACCAACGCACTGCTTTTTAACGTGTTTCTTGTAAAATTATTTTACAGTTGTACACCACGATGAAGCGCAGGTGCCTGGTTTGTCTGGGTTGAATTTGGGTAGTTGCACAGATTTCTTCTGCCCTGCATAAGGTACAGTTGTTTTTATGGCTCTCACAAGATCAATTAAGTTTTTATTTTGGAATTCCATCACGGTACGCCATGATCCATCTAGTGTTGAAGGCAGATGGCCAGATCCCACTTCTGTTGTCGAATTATGATCTTCCATTATAGCGAAGCGTGTTTCGAAGTTTATTCAAGCGACGACGGCAGTACACTAACTTGTCGATTAAATCGCTTCTATGCCTATTACTTCAAACCACTCTCGGCGACAGCGACACAACGCTGTCACCCGCTAAAATGGCATTCAACCTCGGCGACAGCCACACAACGCTGTCGCCCCGCGTAATCGGTACTTCTTAAACCGACATTATGCAGACAACCAATCACAGGACAATTAGAAGCTAATGCAATATTACTAAACTTGTGAAATTAGTATTCCCAAAAATGTGTATTCGTACACAGACACACACACATTCACAACTAAGCAGTTTCAATGCACCGACATATATATACTACTACCAACCCGGCGAACTCCGTTTCGCCACCAGATGGCTTTATTTCTTTGGGTGATTAAAGGATGAAGAAGAAATCCTGGTAAGTCCAGAGAGTTCAAAAACTTTGTTGTATAATTTACAACATCATCAGGATTTGTTATGGAATCAACGGATTTATATCTCACCAAATCGCCAGCACGTTGACCCTGCCACTTGGCAGGATAACATGTTAGCCAAAAATGTAACACACGAGTGTGTCTTTACGCAACCATAAATTAATTAGAACAAGAGAGTGATCTCAATCGGCGCATACTTGGTATTGGGTGTGATTAAAGTCAAAGTATCAATGCAGTAGAGAGAGCCTTTGAGATGGGCGCAAGCTTTAATCTAAGATAAACTCAAAGTTTTGCTGTCAGTACTGCCGTTTTTCTCTTTTAAAGCTTATTGCATTGCACTCAATAGTCTTATACTGTAAGCATTGCACTTGATCATACACCCAACAATATTGTCGAAAAGTCGATCAAGCATTTTTTGTCTCTACGAAACTCCGTCAGTTACAACACCCGGTAATTTTACACCCTTGAGTAAGAACGATTAGCGAGAATAGACACTGGATTGGCATGAAGGTTGTACCGGCTGGCATTACGATCGCATGCTAATCGTATCCTCTTTTGTGCATCTCCCCTCATCAATGCTAACTCGTCTGCTCTTTTCAATAGAATTCCGGGTTTCTCTAACAGACTTAACTCCTTTAATAATTGATAATCTGCTCCATGAGTTGTAGAAAGGTACTTACAGCGGCCACCAAAGATCTATTGACTCTCTCCGCTGCGTTGCTTTGTGGGGAATACAGTGCTGTATATACATGTTTAATGCCTATTTCAGTCGACCAAGCATTGAAGTCGTTCGCCTGGAACTGCGAGCCATTGTCAATCACAATTATCTCCGACACTCCAAAACCATGAAAGATAATGTGTAGGAGAAAGCTGCGAATGGCCTCAGAGCTCAACTTCTTCAGAGGGTGTAGCCAATTATACTTGCTGTAATGATCTAGCACAATCAACAATCCAATATTTCCGGATACACAGTTCCAATATTTCAATATACAGTTTTTGAACTAGCCAACTGGGGGCCTGATATACCCCCATTAGGAGTCTCATAATATAATTAGGAGCTTTAGAAGTTTTATAAAGCTCACACTTCGCACAAAATTCTTAACAGCGGACACTAGACCGGGCCAAAAAAAAAATGTAGTCGGACCCTTTCCAGAGTCTTGTGAATGCCCCCATGAGCCGAGGTGACAGACTCGTGGGCCTGTGTCAATACCTCAAGGCGTAGATTCGTTAGAACCCATAGCTTCCACGACTTCGTTTCCTGGGCCTTATCGCCGGTGGCATACTCAGTATGGATATATATGAAGGGCGGCTTCACTTGAATTTCCGGAAACTTGGAAGGATTCTCGTGGAACTTCCGTACAAGGGCTTGGTATCCTTCTTCCTCAAATTCTTTGGATGTCAAGTCTACCAATAGTCCTAAGGTAATCTCGTCGATTTCTCCCTCATTCAGTCGCGATCTGGATTAATGTGTTGCTTTCCATTCCGATGCGATACGGTGAATTTGAACTGTTGTAAACAGAAGACCCATCTAGCTAATCTTCCCGACACGTTCTGTTGGCGCATTAGCCATATTAAACTCGAGTGATCCGTTACTACTTCAAACTCCTGTAGTTCGAAATAACAACGATACTTCTTGATGGCAAGGATGACAGCGAGACATTCCCGTTCCGTTATACTATAGTTCAATTTTTTGGACATATATGCTATAGGCTGTTTCTTTTCTTCCTCTGACAATTGAACTAATACTGCCCCGATTCCGAAGTCACTAGCACAATGAAGAAAAAATTTTTTTTCAAAATAGGGGTTTTGCAAAACTGGAGCCGAATTAAGACGCATTTTCAGTTCGTGCAATGCAGTGTGGGCCTCGGGAGTCCATAAGATCTTTGTTGGGTCACATTCTTATAGTATATAGTTGATTAATATTAGTCATGAACCACTGTGACTAAAATGTGCTGTTGTCGATATATGCTGAATTGCTCTCATCTATGTTAAGCGTTGGAATTTGAATTGTGAACGAAACGGTCGTGTTTTTAATTGTTGTTCCGTAAACTATCATCCCCCTCGACTCTTACCATCAGAAAAAAATTTGTGACTGTACATTTTGGCGCCGAACCTACGGCAGTGTTAGTTTAAACAAAAGGATTAAATTATCTAATAAATACACTTTACCTGGGTACACGCATTCACCGCAGTCGTAACGTTACTCTATACAGCGCTGCTCTAGCCTAACACGCCTTGCAGTGTTAGCATTGTGCCAGTACAGTAATTAATCGCCGCTTCTTTTTATTACCTATGGTGAATGGAGCACCGTGAATCAATTCGTTTATCAGCCAAGTAAAGTCGTCATTGCACACATTGCCCTTTACCTTACGCATATTACATAACTTGTGACACTGTTCAAGACGATAACGCCGTCACGCTTCATCTATCACCTTTATTCATCAACCGAAGAAGTATAGGAGAAAAAAGAATAAGAAGTCAGTTGAAGGTCAGAACATCTGCATTTGAGTGACTTTAAATCAAATCAATCAGTTGTCTACACTGGAGTGAGAATCTGAAGATGGCGTTGCCAGCATAAAGTTTTTATCTTCATCTGTTAAAACTTCAACTGCAGACGTTTACTAACTCGAGCAACATAACAAGTTCTCTGCTGTCGCTGGGCAGCGACTCTTAGGTCGCAGAGGCAATGCTCATTTCAATTGTAATGGAAAAGGCAGATCAAGGAACGAGAGCAAAATGGAACGAGTCAATGGATTTGTCGGTGTTGCCGACATGGTCGTCGTGCGTCAGTATTGTTGAACGGCACTGTTAATACCTAGAGGCCGACAACAAGCCAAGCTCAAAAATATCTGTCCAAAGGAAATCTAACGATAAGCCGCGAGAGCAGCCTGGCCCGCGCAGAGGCCTATCATCAGATGGACCACTCAGCAATGTCAAATCTGCTCCAGCTCAGACCACAAAATACACAGGTGCGTTCAGTTCAACAATACTACTGTCGGGCAACGAACAGATATTCTAAAACGCCTCAAATTATGTCTGAACGCCTACGACGAGGCCATACAGTTTCAAAATGTCCATCTACTCACAGATGTATAATGTGCTCCAGGAATCATCTGCCATCACCGCAGACGTCATCAAGATGTTCAGGCAGTTTCACATCGCGCCACAAGACCGGAGGTTCCAGTATATTCTTTGGCGAACATCACTTGAACAGCCGCTTCATGTGTTCGAGCTCAACACGGTAACATACGGTACAGCTACAGCACCTTTCCTTGCCGACGGCAGCATGACGTTCTTAGCGGACCTGCATGAGAAAACATTGGAGACCAGTGCAAACGCATTGAAATCTTCGTTTTATGTTGACGATTTTCCCGGCCGAGCGGATACTGTTAGTGGACTTCATCAGCTCAAATATGAGGTCACCAAAATTCTCCAAAGTGGCAAACTGGAACTAGCGAAATGGCATTCAAACCACCGAGACTTTGTCGAAGACAACTCTTCCAAGTGTTTGAATTTGGAGAGTGACACCTTGTCCTTATACATTAAAACAGGCCAAACTCCAATAACTTAATGTGCTTTACCATCTGCTGTCCTAACCGTCGAACAAATAGATTTGCAACGGAGATCCCTGTCTCTAATTTCCGACGCCAAAGATGCACCTAGACAACTGACATTGGCTCCAGTATCCAATAAGCCTAACTCCTGATAATCGTTAAAAGAAACGCGGGCATACGGTTGTGCAACTAAAAACAGAAGAAATCAATGCTTTTTGAAAGGTTTGGCTTGTGCATAATATTATTTAATGCGGATAGCATTTCTAGTCCCGGACTTATCTCTATTATAAAATATGTGATCGCGCACCTGATGATAATGAATCAGTCGCTCCTCATGTGGAAGTGTACGGTTATAGGCGCGAAGTTGGGCTAAATCGTCCTTTGGAGGATCCGCCTCAATCGTCGAATGGCATCTACACATTTCTATTGTGGTAGGGGCAGTCTGTTCGTGCTGAATGCTCCCCTCTTCCGGTTTTCCGACTTCCTACCAATACAAGTTGGGCATTGCGGCTTGTTTACATTGGGAGCGCCGCATCCGTAGCAAAAAACTTTACGTTCGGCCAAGCAAAATCTGTAACAATTCCACTTCTGGCATAATTATCGAAAATTTGTCCAATAATGCAGCGATAGCGTCGTAAAACATAGCGAACGATTCACTTTTTTTTGTTTGCGCGAGCGAACATGCTCCTTGCATTGGAAAGCTCATCGATAATCGCCGTATTGAGTAAAGCCGTGTATTAAAGCCTTGCCAAACTGAGCCCAGCCTATTTATGGAACCTGATCATGGTACCTCCAGTACCAGTCTCTAGCTTTTCCACTAAATAGGATGTGCAAGTGCTTGCATTTGACAGTAAAATCACTGTCCAACGTCTCGTCTGTCAATACTTTGGCACGGTACAAAAACTCATCTACGGTTAAACCCGCCTCGGAACCATCAAACTACAAATTCCATTTTTGCATGATATAGGCTACCCGACTTGGTCTGAAACCTAATGGACCCGCTCCCAGAGGGATGCAACTGTATATTGGCCATCAATCGTGACATTGTCTGCTCCATCATTTCCTGGATGGCGGTGTAATCAACTGCACCGTTTGCAGCTCTATCCATTCCCCGAGGTCTACCTTTTCTTCGTCGGCGTGACGCTGGATCGGAAGGGTTGGTACTATTGATGGGCTCCAGTGGTTGCGTAGCTACTTTCTCTACTGGGTCTACTAAGAGTTTTGTAGCTGCTCCCCTTGTAACCATTTGTGAGGTAGCGAAACTACTCTCTCTTGGACCTTATGCTGTGCTCTCGGTGAGCAATTTCCCACTACCCTCTTTAGGGACTCCGTCTCCAAATCTTTGCTACAAGTTGGACAATCTTTTATAGTCCTCAATCGGTGGTCTAAACATTCCAGAGGAGACAACTCTCCCTCGGCCAGAATCATAGAAGGCGACAAGAATGTGAGGTGTGGACATACGAAGGGAGAACACTAACTTCAATGTCTACGCCTTCATCTGCTCGTAGTAGACCGGCGCATAGGTTCTCCTATGGTTCTAGGCCTTTACATTACTCATCCACATAAGCTGCAGACACCCAGAGATGTGAGACAACAGGATGGTGAATCCAAAATGTGATCCTGATGATTAACCTTTCTATGTGGGTCAAAATTATCTAACAATAGACAAAAACCAATACGATCCTTTTTGCCTTCCTGCAGCTACACGTTGTGGGATAAAACTTAACAAAGCACTCAAGAGTCCATCTATGATCCCATGTGCCTTGTTAGGATTGCATGCTTTTGTTAGCCTTATGGCCACGTTGGTGTGCCAACAATTACTGTAACAAGCGGGGTACGTCTTTGTAAGCCTTGTAGGCTCCACGTTGGCTTGCATGCCCCAGGTAAGGCGGCAAGAATAATTATAACAAACCTTGCTGTGCTTGCCCCACATTTACTTGCATGCCTCAAAATATATTTTGGGCGCCAAAAAATATTTTACCATACCGAATGGGAGAGAAGCAGTTTTCTGGCTCCATATTGTTCGCCAAATAAACTATGCAATAAATATGCATTGGTTATCTTCCTATTAAAGAGGAGGGAAGGGCATCTGCCCAACTTCTACTCCTCGCGGGTCGATAAGAAACTGCCGGGCGGGACCCTCTGGTACCGTAGCTCTTTCGGCGTGGGCGTGGGTTGGCTACTCGATCGACTCCCTGCTACACGACTTTTAAATTCAAAATCCCCTACTGAAATTACTATTTTGAATGATCCGTACAGGTCTTCAGAATTTCGATACGTCAAATAAAGATAAAGCGACACAAACAAGGAAATAATGTACATTGAGTACAGCTGACGAGAATGTTCGTATGATAATGACAAGCGGGGCGGGGTCACAGTGGACCCTCGCCTTCAATACCATACCCAACCTATGATCTTGGAGGGTGTTCGCCAAGATCCCAAAGCAAAATGTCGTTCCTTTCCTCACTCAATCAATTCCCAAATCGATAACTTAACACTTCTTAATTACAAGCATCTTTGTATCAAATATACTACCAAAAGATTTAATATAATGTTCACAACTATATAAGTTTAGTTAATTTTCCTTTCGCATTGTTTGCGTAATATATTAATCATAATAATCCGAATTTGTAAATACCCCTTTTTAAATATGGAATAAAATTAGTTGTGAACATTATATTAAATCTATATATATATATATATATATTTATGTACATATGTATGTATGTCGTTGTCAAGTGTTCGCAATATCTTTATTTTGGTTCTGTATATTGGTATTAATTTACTATTGACGTTATCACTTACGCAAGGAGATCGAGGGAACGATCGACTCAGGCAAGTGACCATGCAGGTGTTGCTGGCTATCTGCTTAGGGCTGTGCACTAGGCTAGCAACTATGCATGGAACCCCCTCTCACGTCTGATCGTCACTCCGTACCAGTAAATAACAAAAATTTTAATTGGGCATACATATATGAATCTGAATGGGACACATACCTTAAGAATGAATGATAAAATATAATCAAAATCTGACTTACCCCGATATCCAGGAGAAAGATCTTTATCCAGGGCGGGGAATGATGATGTTGGTGACTTTTATCATTACTGTCACAATCGCACTAAACATGCACTGCTGAAGGCGAGTGCCCTCAGTCTATATATGTATGTATGTATGTATAAAGATATTTAATGCCACTATTTACTTTTATATGTATATGCATTATGTACACATACATATGTATATACATACATATATTCTGTTAGCTACTTTAAGAGCTATATTTATTTAGTTAGCGCAAAAAAATCTAAAAAACAAGTTGAGGCTACCCTGGCGCTGCGTCGGCCACGTGTAGGGTATGTCCACTGGCGGCGGCGCTGGAACGGATGCTTCACTGTCGGTGCGTCGGCCACGTGGGGGGCATAGCTGCACTGGCGCGGCGACGGCTGATGGTGTCGCTGATACTTCACTGGCAGCGACGCTGTCCACGTTTATGTGCAGCCGTTGGCGGTTGAAGCTGATGCTCTACGAGCGCGACGGCGGCGGACTCCTCGGGATACGTTGACCCATGCCACTTGCCAGGAAAGCGTGTTAGCCAAAAATTTAACCCACGAGTATGTCTACGCAATCATAAATTTATTAGAACAAGAGAGTGATCTCAATCGGCGCATACTTGGTATTGAGTGCGATTAAAGTCAAAGTGTCAATGCAGTAGAGACAGCGTTTGAGATGAGCGCAAGCTTTAATCTAAGATAAGCTCAATAGTCTTATACTGCAAGCATTGCACTTGATCGTACATCCGACAATTTTGTCGAAAAGTCGATCAAGCATTATTTTGTCTCTACGAAACTCCGTCCGTTACAAAAAAGCCACCGCTGCAGATCTCTGGTACGTATGATAACAAATGAATGAAAAACAACAGAGTGTCACAAAGAATTCCATGAATTATGCCTGCAGCAGAGTTCGGTGTGTACCCTCAATATAATAGTGTAAGAAGGCGTTCGCCAGGTTTCGAGCGCACATATGTATAATCTTATGATTGATTACCAACTTCTGTACACCATGTAAAAATTATTAAATATTTCAATGTTTAATAATTTCAGCAAACAGCAAATATAACAGTTTAGTCTTGACATTCCAATACATAAAGCTGGAAGCCCTAAACCTCACGCCAAATGTTTCTTAACACAAACTCTTGGATTGTGAGCAGTACCACTGACCATATAACACATAGATCGGACATTTCATACAAGCGTTTTTGACACAAAATTTTCTTGCGAGGCGTCCCAGCAGAGGCTCGGCGTCGTTACGAGACGTCCCAGCAGAGGCTGAGCGTCATTACGAAGTGTCTCAGCAGAGCCGAAGGCTGCCGAACGTTTTCGCTTAGCAGCAATCATTCTCATTCGGTCTGCTGGCGAGAGCACATGAAATGCTCAGGAATATATGTCTTTCAAGATCGTTAACAACAACAACATATGAGCGTGAAAGCATAATAGAGACCGCATATCGCCATGCTTCTCGCACTCCCGTCATTAATGTTGTTAGCAATCCACCCCCGTTTCGTTTGCTTGCCACTGTCATTGATGATGTCCGTTGATCTTTGTTTTGAGCTCGTGTGTATGCGTAGTTCGCTGTCCAGACAGGCAATAGACAAATACATGCATAGCTTCTTGTGCGTATACATATCTTTACATGTATGCGTGATTTTCGTTTCGAAGTCTTTCTGAACTCTGAAATCTTAATTCTGGCTTGCCAGAGAATTTAGGTTCAAGCGAGGGCTGCTTGAAAAGTTCTTCATTCGCAATGAACTAATATGTGTATATACAGTTTATTAGAAATATTTTTTTTTTTGGTGTTTTATGCATAGGAAGAGCTATAAATTATTTTGCATGTTCATTAAAAATTATAATAAATATTTAGAAAATTAATTTCTAAAATTTAACATTAAATAATTATTTTTGGTGGACATTTTCTGTAATTTAAATAAATTGATAATACTATCATAATAATGAGGCTATAAAATAGTAATTTAATTCGAATGACATTTGAAATTATAGTTGCGAATGAAGAACTTTTCAAGCAGCCCTCGCTTGAACCAAAATTCTCTGGCAAGCCAGAAATAAGATTTCAGAGTTCAGAAAGACTTCGAAACGAAAATCACACATACATGTAAAGATATGTATACGCACAAGAAGCTATGCGTGTATTTGTCTATTGCCTGTCTGGACAGCGAACTACGCATACACACGAGCTCAAAACAAAGATCAACGGACATCATCAATGACAGTGGCAAGCAAACGAAACGGGGGTGGATTGCTAACAACATTAATGACAGGAGTGCGAGAAGCATGGCGATATGCGGTCTCTATTATGCTTTGACGCTCATATGTTGTTGTTGTTAACGATCTTGAAAGACATATATTCCTGAGCATTTCATGTGCTCTCGGCAGCAGACCGAATGAGAATAATTGCTGCTAAGCGAAAACGTTCGGCAGCCTTCGGCTCTGCTGAGACACTTCGTAATGACGCTCAGCCTCTGCTGGGACGTCTCGTAACGACGCCGAGCCTCTGCTGGGACGCCTCGCAAGAAAATTTTGTGTCAAAAACGCTTGTATGAAATGTCCGATCTATGTGTTATATGGTCAGTGGCAGTACACAGTAATCAAAAATGCTAAATAAAAACACATTACAATATTGTCCTTATATTTAAAGAAATATTTATATTTCACTAAAGCCATTTATAAATAGGTTGAAATTCAATAACAACCATCGCAGAACGCGAAGGTTAATTTAACTAAGTTAGTATTATTTACGGAAAGTTGATATGAAGAGACCAACAGAGATTGCAGTCCAAAAATTAATTGTGAATCCGGTTTTATTTATGAATAGTGTTAATATTCTGCATATGCTGTATCGTTACCTACATTTGTGAAACCGACTGTTATTATTTTTGTTAGAAATAAGAAAATACACAGCATGCTGCATAAACAGCATGATGTTACTTAATGAAAGTGATTTTGTTCCTAGACAATATCCGAGATCATTGTCAAAAGAGTCTAAACAACCCTTAACGATTGTAAACATTGTGTTGTTATCTAACCCCGTGTGAAAACAAGCAATTAAAGTTTTAATTATTTTTAAACTATAGACTCAAATTTTACTAAAAGGCAAGTGGAATAAATATTACTGTCTAGATTATGTATGATATGCAAAAAATTTCTATTTTTTCTTATTATATGAAGTTTATGAATACAAATATACACAAATATACCTTGAGCTCTTTGAAAAGAGAAAGGAAAATATACATATATATTCCGACTCATGTTCAATAGAGAAAGTCAAGGCTCAATCAATATATTTATTGATGCTGATTAAGAATATATATAATTTAGTCGTCCGCGCATCCTTCCTTCTTACATAGTCTTCAACACAGGGCACGAGATAAGAAAAAGCCGTCGTAGAAAATGTTTCGTATAACAGATCAATATTAAATATAAATATTAAAATATTTACAAATAGCAGCTATGCATTAAAAATTCATTGAAGTATCTTCTTAAAATCGTACAATATATACTACTGAAAATTGATGAGCAACTTAGTACTTACATAGAAGACTTTTATACTGTGTGTGATTTTGCAAATATTATAAAAATAAGAAAATCGGTAAATACCTATAAATGAAAAATATCAAATATTAACTTTAAGTAAAGTAAACATTTTTGATTTTTAGCGTTGTTATTTTATAAAATTATCTAATTATAGTTAGATAATTGGTGGGCAACAACAATAATATTTATTCCTAAGTACTTAGCAACAAATTTTGTACTTATCTTTCCGCAGTTTTAACAGTCTCTTTTATAAGAATGCTTAAAAAGGACTCTTCACATAGGCAATTATATTGTCTATTACTGTTGTGGGAAATGTAAAGGCGAGTCCTTGCTAAGTGTTAGTCCGTAAATAATATGTGATAAAAGGAGCACGAATGAAATGAAACTGGAGAATCGTAGACTGTGAATAAAATGATTATTATAATATTAATTGTAACGCATTATTAGGTAAAAGAGAAGGCAATAGCGCAATGAGCAGTCAGTCGATTTTTTGTTTTCAGAGCATGTTATATTTATTTTTGGGTGCTTGTATTTGGTTGGCTGGTCAATTACTTTTATATGTGGAACCCTGTCGTTCTCTGGAGTGTGTTCAAAACATAGCGATGATATAATTGCTTAATGGATCGTAGGCCAAATTCCCACTAGATGCAAACTCCCATTGACAACTATGCTTTGGGGCAATTTTTTTGCCCTCTGCTTTAAAAAAAATCAAAAAGGGTATTATAATCGTGTCCGTATGTTCGGAGCAGGGAGAAGAGCCTCAATCGAGATCGGTTCCTCTATTGGTCTGAGGTTATATCTTAATACTATTTTTAATGTATTTTGATTTATTTTTGGATTCCGTATTCTAACTTAGAAAACAATTGTCTACCAAGTTCATTCTTATTTTGTAAATGTCATGTCACTTTTGCAAATAAGCAAAAATAAGTAAAAACACTATTAACTATCATATACTCTGTGCCCATGTTAATGCATAGATGTATGTCAATGCATCACTACATAGACTCATCTGCGTCGCGCATGTTTTTCCTATGTGATTCCTATCGCATTGACCCTTATAAACAGAATATTGAATAAATATATGTATCTTCTAAATCCGAGAGGTTTTATTTAAAACCTATTGACTAATTGCATTCTCAATTAAATTGTGGGAAAATGTGGAAAGCTACTGTGAGCAAAAGAAAAAAGATACATTTGATCAGCTTGTTAAATGGAGTGTTATGCGAAATTCTAAATTTCTAGTGGACGTTCTGTTAAAACTACTTAGTCTACATTTATTAAAGCAGGGAAAGTCATGTCTTGAACTCAATCGTTTGATCTACTGACCTTCGTTAAAAAAAAACACACACACACACTTATATATATATATATATATATATATATAGACATGACTTTCCCTGCTTTAATAAATGTAGAACGTCAAGGCGTCGGCCTTCTTCCTCCTCTTCCATATACACATTCTTCCAATCTTAATGTACAATTTTTGCTCCCTTTAAAAGTCTCTTAATAATCTTATCTATTATTGTAACATAAGTAAATTAATGATTTCACATTTTTGGAGACTTATTTAATAAAACTTTCATTAGAACGGTCCTCCAATATTTTCTGATTTAAATGTTCAATTATAATTGACAACAAAACCCTTAAAGTAACTTGCGCTATGTCTATCGCAAGTAAAATTTATTTATTATTACGATTCTCCAATAAAAACGTGGTTATGGAACTAATGGAGTTTAGTTCGTATCGACTGATATTTATAAAACTAGATTCATAGATAGATAATTATTGGTGTGAAATCGGACTTCAACCCCACGCCGACAGTTTCTAAATCCACCTTAGGAACAATATTCGTAAGCTTGGTCTACCCCAAGTTATCGTAGAAGTGGAAAAATCTTTTACAACAGCGGCACGTGGCACAACATATCTGGATCAAACTGGGAATAACTTCCTGTCGTGAGCGATACACTTGAATTAAAAATCATACGAATATTACTTTGCTCCCTATCAATCTACTTACCATCATTTTCAATATTCGTTTTAATGCCGGTGAATTATAAAAGAATAATGAAACATGCACACACATATATGATTTAATCGGAACAAATGAAATTCCAAGCTGTGCCATGTTTGGGGTGAATGTTTTCGAGAAGAAAAGACACCATATAATTTAGGACTGACTTTTTGAATCATTTACAGAACAAATAGTCAATATATTATGTAACGAAAATATATATTTGTCCAATTTATTAGCCAATTTTACTAACAATTTAAATACATATTTGCTTTCTAATAATCGCATGGTTGCTATTGAAACTAGGTAAAAAATATAATTATTTTAAAATAATATATTTCAAATTTACAACTATCAGATTGTATCAGATTTAAAAACTAGCGTGCGTATACTTCACAAGCCAAGAGATTCTATCTATTTAAGTTTCTGATTTTCATTATTATTATTTTATTATATTATCATTTTTATTAAACATATTAAGAGTTTTTACTTAGCGCTATTATTGTATAGACAAAAAATTCATAGTCATATTTACAAAATTATGAAAATATTTAAATTTCTAATGCAGTTTTAACCCGCCATTTGGATCTATTAAATACCAGATAATACTTAGTTAATTAGAGGCGCAAAATATATACATATCAATATAATTGGCACTGCGCTATGTATTTAATAAGTACATAAGTCATGTTTCGACATACAATTCCGCTCATTTTGAGTATGTTCCCGATCTTCGCTGTACTAATATGCTTGCAGGGTATTATCTATTAGTTTATTATTATTGGTAAGAACATGACCAAATAGAAAAATTTTAAACTATAAATGATATTAAAAAATTTATAAAAAATGTTTTTGGCCTAACTATGTATTCAGCTTTTTTGAATGTACATATTATCTATTTTCGTAACAGAAATTTAATAAAATCACAATTTTAGAAATAATTTAGTTTCTCTTGTGGCCATATATCATCACAAATCGACAATGGCTGATCCTATTCAGTTAATTAATTAATTAATTGTTAGTTTTTATAACAAATCAAATCAGAATCACATTGCAGCACAGATCATCAAAAAAACCAATCGTTCCAGTTTATGATGATATGATATACTTTAATGTATTTTATTTAATGATTTAATTTATTGATTTAATGATTTTTTTGTTTAAATATATATTAAGATTCACATGTGAAATGATTAATTTAATAACAATATAAACACACTTTTGTATAAGCTTTAAACAATAATGATTATGGCCAAATCAAAGCGTAATTGTGTTAAAATCATCATCTAATAAAATAACAGAATTTGTACTTACCAGATAGATGATTTTATCATTCATTGTTTATGTTCTCTGCATGTAGGGTGTTATATCGAAAAAGATTCGATTAATTAGCATGAAACATTTAATAATATTCATAAACATTATATTAAAAACAATTCACTAAAATCATATTAATTGATTCTAATGTCGTATATTTATTTTTTTCTTAAATTTATTGATCAACTCACAAAATTGCCAGTGTCGGTATTCGTGTAAGTGAGAGAGAGAAACTGGCTTTGAAAGAAGTGAAAAGGACAGTCATAGGCGCTGAAATTGCAGAAATTGAAACAGGGATGGAGACAGCTGTATGATTGTTTTAGAAACTCATATATTAGTTGTATATCTGCACTGTACACTCTGCAGGATTTTGTATTTCCCACTAAAGCGAGAGCAGCGCTCATTTGAAAAATAACCAATGAACAATCGTAGATACAAATTTCCTTGTGGATAAGAAGGGATGAACTGGCAGAGCCAATCAGGTAGCTGCTTACACAAAAAGCTTCAAATTGTTGCAATGCATTATTTTTATCGCAAATGTAGAGCACTCGACAGTTATGTGGTATTAACACTCGCACTTAGACTCGCGCGCGATTGAGGCTTTGTTCCGACGGAATTTATGAAAATTGTGAAAAGTTACTGAAGGAGAGGTTCCAATAATTATTGTTAATATGAAAGCGTGTAATATAATGGCCTCTAATTAATAAAGTGATTAAAATGTGAATTATATAATTAATGCATCAGTAATTAATCATTTTTTTTAAATTCTAAGTGAAAATCGTGTTTTATAACAATTGATCTAAAAAACAAACTAATAACCAAGATCTGCATTTTCTTTTAAAGGTTGCAATACCTTTTTGTGGTAGTACAGCGTGAATTTGTGCCACCCCGAAAGAACATACATTAGTATATTATTTGTTGATTACTTTAATAATTTAACATATCGAATATGATAGAAATATCGTTGTTGAAAATATAAATCACCGGTTGTCCAGGAGCCCATGTTTTAAAAATGTTTACTCTTCAAGCAAATCCATCTACTTTAAACGCGGTACCGTGGTCAGCGGGTACACTCATTGAACGATTGCCATCATTAGACGAAATGAATCAGAAGGGTAATGACATGAAATTGACGTTTATAATACAAAATGATCACAATATGTATTTCAAATTTAGTTATCTTTTAGAATGTTACTGAATTACGTACTGCTAGAGTCCACTGCTAAAGTGACAACTCTTTTGACAATCCTTTTCGCTGTGAATATAAAGAATCGAATATTATTTTTTTGAAGTGAGATTATTAAAATAAGATGCTGTAAGCCTATACAAAAAACATCAATTCAGTATTTTTTACATTATTATCTGTTTAAATCATATAAAAAGAAATTAATATTTTATTTGAAAATATTTTTGTTAAAATAGAAGAAATATATTTATATACTTTATACTAATGTTAAATGCTGAGTAGATGTATTTTACTTTAAAAAACCACTGAATTCTGCTGTTTAAAGAAAGCACTTGCATTTGACCCTAACCAATATAAAGTAAATATAAAGGCAATTTAATAAAATATTAAGATACTTTGAATGCTCTCGACACATCCCAATATATTATATAAAGTGTTAATTTCTACACCTGCTTTTCATGACAACTATGATTTGTTAAATCTATAATTAGGAATTTGTTACACTATTGATTTATGCGAGGCCGAAAATGCATTTATAAGATAATTATGAGTATAGCTTCATTTTTGGAAATGTATTTTCTGTAAGTATTATTTCACTCTTTTTTCTTATAGACAATGTGCTTGCTATGAGAAATCTTCCGAGTTTGGGCGTCACTAGTGGCACCGGACTAAACGAAATTGGCGGAAACGCCTCTGCAACTGCTGTTGTAATGGAAGCTGCAAGTGCAGTCAAAGCACCACCGCCATCGCATTCTGCATCATCGTTCTTTACAACAACTTATTACCACTTGACAGATGATGAATGTATGTTCTATTTTCAACTATTTGTATATCAACTGCTATTCCTTAGTATTTTATTTATATATGTTATCTTGCAACTTTCTCTTAAAACGCACATAATTAAATAAGCATTAATTAAAAACAATTAAATGAGTGATTTAAGTCACAAATTGATTTGAGATTGGTTATCTATATACAGACCACAAATTTGATATTTATCATACAAACATTCAAATGTGCAAAAAATAAAATCCAGTAGTTTAATATAATAAACTGTAGCAAGATAATATTATACACTTGACAGTTTGACGAACAAAAATTACACGCATGTATTAATTCACTCACCTTTAAATTGTTTGAAAGCAATTTGAAAAAAAAAAAACATTTTGTAAGTAGAAGATTAACAGAGGAAAATCGAGTCCAAGACAATACATCCAACGACATACAAATCCAAAAAGCAGACCTAATGGCATTCACCGTTTGTTAACCGTCATCTTTTGTTTGTGTCCCTGATACCCGCTGAGTGTTAAGTAGTCCATGTTATTATGCCTTATGTTAAGAATTATTTCAATCAATTCATTCATATTCCGCCTAAAATAGTGATCGTGAAAAGTCCAGCACCGATCGTTACAAATGAAAACAATTATCGGCGTTGAAAGCCAAAGCGGAGTATAAAAACAAACAAAAGCGATTACAATTTCATTGTTCGACCGATTTGAAACGTTTTCAATACTTACTCTTACATCTTTGTTGCACAAATGAATACTGTCTACCTATTTGTTTGACGGTACTTTTCAATACAAATGAAACTTCTTAAGGTTACTCAGGTATGACGGTCCACACAATTCACAGTAGTGTTTGTTCGTTATTTGTATAGTGGTTGATTCCCCTACACCACCCCCTACCCATAGATGTTGAGAAGAATACACGTGCAAATGCGAACAAAAACTAAACGATTGATATAGGACCTATAACCACTACATTGTTTGCTATTAGTGAGCCGTGTCACAATTAGATTGATAATCCCATAATGCAATAAGATTCTCTGGTGTATTGGAATTGGCATTATCCTGGCATTATATTATGTTAAAATACTAAATATTGGTAACTAACATTTAGGAAATTGCACAAATTCTTCGCAGTTATGTATATAGTTAAGCAAAAATAAATAAGAAACACAAGAACGACGTCTCTTTACAACGATGAAATCGTTAGCATTAATTTGAACTCTAACATCTTTTCTCTTCAATAGTAACTCTGGGCAATACTAAATCACCGAATAATTAAATTCAGAACATAGACTTTTTTAATCTTATTTTATTTTATATTATTTTATTTTATTTTATATTATTTTATTATTATTTTATTATTTTATTTTATTTTGTTTTATATTATTTTATTTTATATTATTTTATTTTATTTTATGTCAACTATTAACAGTCGACAGAAATTAATTAAAATGTATCATTAAATGTAAATTTAAAAATTAATTAAATTAAATTTTTATTTATTTAAAAATAAAAATTATAATTAAATAAAAAGAAATAAAAAATAAAAAAAATAATAATTCTGGAGAGAGTAGATTGTAAATTGATACAACATTTGTTGCCAGGATTGGGGAAATCGAGAAAACCCAATCACATCAATGACCACCAACAGAGATTATGTGATTAATGTGTGAGTAAATGTTCTAAGATTAAGGCTTTATTAGTGGAAACAGAAGACTCAAAACTAGTAACCCCGTAAGGTCTGTTAAACTCAGAACATAGTACTCTAAATGGTTCATGCATAAGAAATTTAGTAGAGCAAGTGCTAATTGTTGATGAAGAAAAGAAACGGGTGGAAAGTTTAATTTGTTAAGTAAGAAAAGAGAGTTAATATCACCATTGATAAGTTTCAGAATGAAAGTTACACCCAGCATAGTGCGTCTGTGAGAAAGAGATGGAAGAATAATTAATAGTAATCTACTAGGATTTGGCGGTAGGTAAAGCTGTGGTAACCAGCTTAAGTTTCTTAGTGCGAAAATTATAAACATATTTTGAACCGACTCGATTTTGTCTTTATAAGTCTGATACAAGACCCATACTCGAGGATGGGACGTACCAGAAAGAAATAAATCTGTTTAGTCATATAAGGGTGTTCAACATATACAGGTTGTGTCCTGCAAAAAGTCATGGCTTTGCACTTTGAGCAATTGTTAATCAGAGTCTCGAAATAAAGAAACTGATGAGTCGAGTTGTTGTACTGAACTGAACTGAACTACCGACTCTGGGCCGGTCTCCCTTTTATTTGGTTTTTGTAATCTTATTTTCTATATACAGAATTTATTAATAGACTAGTATCTAAGCTAGGTAGGACCTATGCTGAGTTGTACATATGCGAGTATTCTATGATAATCTATTTTAACCCATGATCTCCGTTGATCTCTGTCTTCAGCGTCCAGTGAAAGGGTTTTCCTTAGTTCATTGACAGAATTGAACTCTTATCGTACTTATTCTCAGCGCTTGGTCGTAAAATCTATTTTTGTTCGCTCTTGGACTTCGTGTGACAGTATTACAATATTTTGGTGCACAGTAGTACATTTCTTTTTTAATCTATGTTCATGCTTGAACAGCAATCGAGGGCAATAAGATTGGCTTTACACCATGAATCACTACATCAAAACAACACTATTCTTAATAATAGACGGAAGGTCACCTAAAGAAACAAAGATCTGCTTAAAAAGGGAAGAATTGAACATAATTTTTAGAGTTCTATTCTTAAGATAGTTGGAAATTTATTTCATAAGAATATGAGGAAAACCAAGAAGTGACAACTTGAGGATTAGGAGCAGTCAGTGAAGTCAGTGTAGATAACGTCCGATTGCATCGTGCTATGAAACCCACTAATGACAATAGAGGAGAGTTCCAATAAGTTTGTGGTTGTAGATTTGGATCTCACAATCAAAAAATCAAAAAGGTGTTCTTTATAATTTATGTCATCTCGACCGGGGATTTTTTGTATTGCGATAGCTAATAATTACAGTTGGCGTATGTGTGTGCATTTTATCGAGTCATTCGCATTAACGCATTTTGATTGTGGCCAATTTAATGATTTTAATAAAAATTTGATCAAAAGTTATGATGCATACAATCCAATCGAAACCAATTTAAATTTTTGATAATCATAATCGCAATTATATTAGGAAAATATTTTGAATATCGTATTAAAATGTTCATGTAATGAAAAATAATTTTTACATTTAGTATTAGCGAACTTATGTAAAGTATAATATCTGAGATTGCACTCAAAAAACAGAGTATGAAAACACAACTCAAATTGTGGTGGACCATACATTAGAAAAATGCATTAAAAAAGTAAGAAGCATTGCCTATTCAAAGTACATTTATTTTTAATTGACCATCGGATTTTTCATCACGTCGATCATAGAACAGTTCAAATCGTTTAGCCCTTTGGGTAATATTATTTAAAGTGGTTTATTAGATTTATTTTAATACGTCTAACCCGAGAAGAATATATATATATTCTCACGAATGTGCTGTGTCATCATTCGACATTCAGTCATTATATCTTCATTCTATTTGAAATCATCACGAGGTACGTTGAGGTAATTGATGTTGAAAGTTCAAGCTGTATGATTTTATACCCAGCTTGCCTACATTTAAAAACCAATTGCAGGATTCTTTGTTTCTGTACTATATTGATCAAGAAAAGTTCTTGTTTTGTTGATTTATTGGCACGATTATTCCGAAAAAATTTGATTAAATCGTACTACACATATAATATTTTATATTTGTATACACGCTTTACATACACACTCTCACATAAAGCACTACTAAAAATAGATATTGCTGTTACATTCACACAAATTATTTGAGAGTTTTGGCACAGGGTATCACACAGTCTAGCATACTCCCTTCTAGTTTATATAAATATATGTATCTAAACATTCTTATGTTGAAGGTCACAGTGGAGTTAATCAATTGGGAGGAGTTTTTGTTGGTGGAAGACCATTGCCGGACTCGACCAGACAAAAAATCGTAGAGTTAGCGCATTCCGGAGCAAGACCTTGTGATATATCTCGTATTCTTCAAGTTTCCAATGGATGCGTAAGCAAGATATTGGGCAGGTAAGTATTGTACCGTTTGAAGTGGTTTGATTATTAAATTAATAATTCATTTATGAAAAAAGTTGGTATTCGAAAATTTATATGGTGTTCATAAGTTCAATGATTGTTTAACGTTATAGAAAAATTAAGAAATTTTTACTTAAAGTTACTTTTCAATTTCACAGATATTATGAAACCGGCAGTATTCGTCCTCGCGCTATTGGTGGCTCGAAGCCTAGGGTAGCAACTGTGGAAGTCGTTAGTAAAATTTCACAGTACAAACGAGAATGTCCTAGCATATTTGCATGGGAAATACGTGATAGATTGCTACAAGAGAACGTTTGCACAAATGAAAATATTCCAAGTGTGAGTAAATTATTAATATCATTTGCTGGTGTCTCGAAATTTTGTTGATGGCATATTACCTCTTTAATACTATATAATATTTCAATTTTTTAGTATTTAAAACTTTTATATATAATCTAGAAATATTGTGGAAACTTGGTTTATTTTTCAAATTTCTACAAACCAAAATCAACTTTAGTATTAGTATAAGGACTCTTAAATCAAATAAGATAAAATTCGAAATTGTGACTATGACATCGACGTTCTACCTACCCCCATTCCATCCTCCACCCTTATTTAACTAAAGTGATGTAGCCTGTATGCGAGAGTGTCTGCGGAAAATGTGTTCATTCAAATGGAATAGAAAATCTTTTATGCACATTAAGCGACAAAAAAGGGAAATCAGTGATAGAAATATATGAAAACGAACAATATTAAATAAATAGAAAGCAGTCCCAAGCTTGTAGAGACCATCACCACAAAGCGTTAAGCGTAGAAGTTTACGCGCGAGAGGATATCACAATTTTTATTCTGTATCGATTCGAAATAAGAAGCAGACGACCTTTGCACAAATTCTGGGATGGAGTGAAATTTAAATTAGGTAAAATTCAAGGGTTGAATGTATTAGTGATTTCTATTATATGTAACTATATTTATAATAATGAAATTTTTCCATTTAATATTTTTATAAAATGGAAACTTAAATGCATGTGCAAAATTCGAAAGTGAAAAGAAATTGTGACCTATCTATTGGGAAATCTCGATTTTATAATTTGTATTCTTATAAATAATCTAAATGCAGTTAATTTACAAATTCCACTACTCTTCAGACATATACAAATATAAGTTTTAGAGAGAAACGTCTTTAATGAAAAATTTAATGAAAGCAGCTCATATTTCATTCCTTTTAATAAATTTTCACAAAAATACACCTAGCTTATTCTTCCACCTAATTGCACTAATTTTTTTCTGGAATTATTTACTTTGCTGATGCCAGTTTTTTTTCCACTATATTCATTTTAACTACTCGTGATAACATTTCATTTATGTGTACCTCATGTTAAAGAAATAAGCAAATAAAAAAATTATGTAATAGTATCTTGTGTGAATCAATATAACTGGAATAAAGTAGATAAATACACTCTTAAGATCACTAGGAAATTCGATTGATCGTTAGCTATCTGTCAATCCCCCCCCCCCGTGAAAAAACTTAGTAAGTCAATTGTAATTATACATATATTGTGTATATGGTAAATATATTCTGCGTCTATGTTGAATATATCAATAGGAGCGGAAAAAACTCAGAAGTTAATCACAAAACAAATTTACATAGGAGCGTCCCAAAGAGCCGAAGTAGAAATGCAATGACGCACTTAAATTCGCACTCCCATTTACATATACGCCCACAAACATATATATCATAGACCAGCTCGTTCGAATATGACGTTCTAATATATTCCAAATTTTTAATCTTCTTAGGTATCATCAATAAATCGTGTATTAAGAAATTTGGCAGCACAAAAGGAACAACAAAATACTGGATTAAGCAGCACTAATAGCAATGTAAGTGATACTGGAGGTGGGAACGTTATTGCTACTAGAGCTAGTTTGACAAAAGATGTTATGCAAACTACAACTCCCTTAAATTCTTCGGAAAGTGGTGGTGCAAGTAATTCGGGAACTGGCAGTGAACACGAAACTATTTATGAAAAGCTACATCTTTTAAACACTGCACACACAAGTGCCTTGGATTCCATACCTATCACCAGCAATAATGGTCATATGATCGCAAGTGTACACAATCAGTTTAGTCCCCAACACATTCCCAATCACTCCATTCAAGGCTATGAACAACCTCAACAGAGCTGGCCACCACGAAATTACTCTAGCAGTACTTGGTATACTACTCCTCTTGGTCAAGTCTCCTCAAATTCAGGAGTTTTACACATACCCAAATTTGGTAATGGTGAATCTAATGGATCGGGGTCAATATTTAGTGCTAACAATACAATATCTCCATCAGCTGATATTACCAAAATAGATGATTTAAGCCACTATAAAATACGCGATGATAATATTATGTTTAAAAAAGGTAAGCTTTCAAATATATTTTAAAATATTTATTCAAAATGTAATATAACAACGCAGAACATTTTATTACTGATATCAAAAAAGACAATTTATAGGATCTTGTCATTCCAAAAAGATTTACCAAACGCCAATTTTTTGCGTATAGAATTTATGTTGAATCTTTGCGACGATCATATGAACATAATAAAATTCATTATTTTATAATTTTCTTTATTAAAATCGTAAATAAAGTTCTTCAACTAAATTAGCTGATGTAAAAATAATAAAAAAATTTAAATTAATCTTGGTCAAATGTGCTTAACAGGGAGAAATAGCCGTTTCAGATCACAAAAAGTATACATAATTCTGATTTAGGATTAATAAAGAATTCGATTGAGCCTTGACCGTCTATCTGCCAGTCTTTCCATCGGTCCGTCTGTGTGAGTGCCCAGATCTTAGATACTAAAACTGCTCCAAATTCGGAACGTAGCTTCTTGTATACCACAAGCTGATTAATTTTATTATATATTTCTTTATTATATTCGGAGCTTGGCTCTGGATTGACCACAATAGGTAAAAGTTGGCTTTCCTTTTAGTCACTAGAAGTCACTAGTAGTGACTATAACTGATAGAGACCTCAAATGCTAAATATTCCAATAACGAGCGATTACAACACAATTAATTTTATTTATGTGTTTCCTACTATCTATGGTACACACACATGCAGTTCGTCTATCTATTTTTTATTTACGAATATAAGGACTTCCTTATATATTCACTTGCAATAATATGGATAGGAGTCTTTACCAACGATTGTGTAACAATTTGCGAAATTATAAATAAAGCGCCAAGAAATTCAAGAAAAAACCGAATCATTTTTTCAGCTTATTAGTTTATGGTTTGCAATATGGAAACAATCTTTCAACCGCACTTCATCATGTACTTGATGTTCTACTCTTAGATACTGCACGTCCACTTCAGTAACACATACCCTGTAGTTGTGCTTTTAAATGCATATATTCGCCTTTTTAACATCGTATTTCCAATTTATTTGTTATATGTGTCATTAGAAAAACTATAAGGTAAACTTAATATATCTGGCATTGAGCGTACATAGACAAAAATTTAAAAAAAGATTCATTTTCTAAGGAGATAAAATATTTATTGTGCGTTTTAATGTAATGAATTTTCTTAATATGACAGATTGATTTAGTTGAAGGTAAAAATCAGAACGCATTCTTGTAGTTATTTCCGATATATACCTTAAGCCCTCCCTTACATATGGCTGTATAACTTTAAAAGAGAATATAAGTTACTGTAACTGTCTAACATAATCTGTGCTTTAGGCAAGGTGGCGGCTTATGGTTTCTGGAAATATTCTTGTATTTGACGTTGTTTATATCTACTACCCTAAAACCATATAGCTGTTTTAATACGATTTACAGACTCATTTTACAGACGATGACACTTCATTAAACGCCAAACTGTGAGGGTGGAAGTGGTAACAGGAGTTGGAGGCCACGGTGGTATAGATATATTATATTTAGAATTCGTGTTGTGATTGTGGGGTGAATAAATAGCAAGTACATACACATACATATTTGTAACATCTCATAGTATCTCACAAACCTCATGCTATTCTTTTCGCCTTATCAGTTTTGTCTCTAATGTATTTAACTGTATTGAAGTGCGTTAATCTTTCGTCCCTTTTCTGTCGAAGTCTCTTCCTATTTTCGAGTTTATTGTTGCTGGCTGTCAGCACATTGCAGTTTACTTGGCAAGTGACGTGTATCTTGGTTGGATCTTCTACGTATCAAAAACTTGCGGAATATCTCAAAGCAATCAGATTTTTTTTGGTTTGTCATATTTAATTTTAAATTCTAAGTATTTTATATACAATATGTGAGCAAAACATGATAGAACTTATATCGACTTTTATGATAATTTTTTAATGCATTACGTATGAGGAATAATGAATAAAAATAAAAAAATAAATCATTAATAAATTTTTTATGTTTTAGATATAAAAAAATATTTTTTTTTTTTTTAATTAATATTATTATATGCATTAGCATATTTTCAAAAAATATATAAGTATGTAAACAATACAAATAATAAATAATTGCAAATGAAATTTCATTGAGTCAGATTTCAATTTGCCGTCGGCAAATAAGAAAACAACGAAGATCCAGTATATGGGCTCACAATCTGAATGCAGGCAACCGCAAAATTAATGTAGGTTTTGCATGTTCAATTATTGACTTTGCTTACCGGATGGGGTACGCCATCGATGTTATATAGTCAGTGATCGTACTGCGTGCGACCGTCGCCCAAACGTTAAATCTACTGCGATGTATAGAAGTATGTGCATTTGAAGACAACTTTAGTCTTCAACGTCAGACACAAGGCGATGCAAATTATCGAGAAATTGAGCATGGTTATGCTACCAGCCTAACTAACTTAATTTAGTTTAAATATTTTTTTCACGGTTCTCTGATATTTTCGTGGAATACTATAATGTCAAAATTTGTAAACAGTAACTAAGAATCTGTTCGGTCTACTGGAAACCTTTTGGTTCGTAATAATGTAGATATAATATGCTTATGGTAAGAAGTGAACATGAAATACTATAATGCACAAATATAACAAAAATTAAATGTATTTCTTAATCTGAATGATCAATCTTCACATGTAAATTCTACTATTTAATAGTCGACTTAAATAAAATTATATTTTAATAATAATATAATTAAATGAATGAAAATTTATTTACACAAATTATAATTTTAACAATTTTAAAAATTATAATTTTATAAATCTTATATCCCGTGCTCCTTTTAAAAGCAGAGATACTAAAATAGCAACAAGGATAAGGAGCGTTTTCTGACTCCTTTATGTAAATGTTTCCTGACTAAGGATTAATGTATCTCTGTTCGTACGTCTGGCAGTCTGTCTGTTTGAGATCCTGTTTTATAGATTAAATGATTTAGACTACATGATTAAAATGACTTACACTCCCAGGTTCCATATGTTGATAACTTTTATTAATGTAAATAGTAAAATTAGAAAGTTCTAATGTAGGTCGACTTCACTTATGTAGGGAATGATAATAGCTATCCCAAATTAAAATGAGTTATTTAATAAGAATTTAATATGAGTACTTTAATATTTTATCTTGCTTGAACCAAGTATTAACTAGACCCAATTTTTTTTTTAACATAATTGTTTTACAGAACTTGACGGTCACCAATCTGAAGAAAGCGGATCTGGCGATGGAGATAATTCAAACGGCGGAACATCTAATATTGGCACAAATGAAGATGATCAAGCCAGATTAATTTTAAAGCGAAAATTGCAAAGAAATCGAACATCTTTTACAAACGAACAAATCGATAGTCTGGAAAAAGGTTACTCTAATTAGTTAATCATATCTTATAGTTTATGTATGTTACAGATGTTTTACCTTTATTGATTATGAAAATACAACAACAATTTAATGGAGTCTGCTAGAGATACTTTGTGCTCAGGTGCCCAAAATACAATGCATTTGTGTGTGTAAGTGCTTCTACATGAGAATGTATGTAAATGCGTCATTGTACAAGCTTTTCTTTTGTAGGTTGTTTGCTATGTAAGTTTGTATCTCATAGTCCCGACTAGAGTTATTGTTTATTTAGGACTTACATTAACTAATATGATCAAAAATTTTTTTGTTGTAACTTAAAACAAGTTCAAAGCAACCAAACAACGGATATATCGTACAGCTCTTTTCGGGGTAACCATTATCCTTCCTTCCTTCCTCCTTCATCATCGATTTCCGCAAGCTGATAGCTTAAAATTTCAAGCTGAAAATAACATGATCGATTCATTCGTTCGACTTTCGGTAGGATTCAGCTTTTGATGGAAATCCTCGCATACGACACTAGAGACACTCGGACTTCCCTGCAAGTCAGGAGTGTCAAAATTATATATTAAATAAGGTATCTATTCGTTAGTTAGCTATTATACTCGCCGGAAGCGTTTTTTTTTTTCTTTTTTTAAGTAACGATATAGTGGATTGGGCTCGTTTATGAGATACTCTATGCCAAGTTCCCCTTCCGTGCGTGTGCATGACGTTTTATGAATGCAATGACGTCATGTAACGTCATCGCGCTACCGAATCGATTGTGAGGACACTTGATTTCTTATCTGATTCTGAATGTGAATAATGATTCTTCACATTTAAAGTCTTTTTTGTAATAGTCGGATAAAATTATGTTTTAATTAATTAAATGAAATTAATCTAATCAAATTTAATTTACACAAATTATAATATTAAACAGTAAAAATTTTAAAATTATAAATCTTATACCCTGTAATTCTTGAATAATATTCAGTTTACATTAAGCAGATTATGTGATATGTACTTTCTGTTGCTCTCTTGCACACGTTAAAAAAACTTTAAAGTTTCTATTTTAAAAAAACTATTACAAGCTTCTTTATTTAAAATTGATGCCATCCATTATAAACATCTTATAAGTACTCCTTAGATACATAATGTTACAGTTTTTTCGTTTCACACTCATTAACAGCGGGGACTGTTAAGTCGTAGGACTTCAAAGCTGTGTAGTTAAAAGATCGGAAATCCTTTGATACTAATTACATTATTAAAGGGCTGTATAGTTAGTTTGTTTTATTCTCGAATATGGGTCATAGGATCAGTACCGATTTACAGACCAAAAACTGTTTTTTATTTTCCTTTCGAACGGGGATTTTCAACTCGCGTTCGCACTATAAAAGTACCCGTATTAACCTGCCTTATCATTCTGGCAGTAGAAATATATTCGGGGGATTTTTATCAACAAGATGATGATGTTTACTTGGCTTTGTTAACTTGACTCTTCTTATATTTTCTTCTGGTGCAAAACTCTAGAGCATCACATGACTTTTTTTTCATTGTATTACCGACTACGGCATATTCATTCGAGCAAGCATATTCTTATCAAGATACCCCAGTTCGATGCGTCATCTCCCAGTCGTCTAACGACATATCCAAATCGAGTGACACGAACAGGATCCGATATGTTTGATCAATAATAATACATAGTTAATTTACATCTCCTTCAGATCAATGGATCCACTTCGGATAGTTCAAAAGTGTTTATAACTAAAATATTCATTATTAAAAATTAAAAAGATTATATGCTATAAGTATAAAAGATTGCATTTTTAATAAAAATTTTGATATTTTTCATTTAGAATTTGAAAGAACACATTATCCAGATGTTTTCGCAAGGGAGAGATTAGCTGGGAAAATTGGTTTACCTGAAGCGAGGATACAAGTCTGGTTTTCAAATCGGCGCGCAAAATGGCGTCGCGAGGAGAAATTACGAAGCCAACGCAAAACACCAAATTCGACAAGTACAAATGGAACACCATCATCGACCTCAGCAACAGTGTCCGTTACAGAGAGTTCAAACAGTCTAGTTGGATGCTCTTCTCTTTTAGCTGCTTCAAGTTGGTTATATTATTATAAAATAATTTAATGATATTTTTAATTAATTTATTCTTGCAATAAAATTTTTTATTATAGGTGAATTGAATGGACTGTCATCACCAAACCCAATATTAACCACTACTAAAGTGGCAGAGACACCTGCTATTATTACAGAGTCACTTGCTCAAACTGGAAATCGATCTATTGTTCCAAATGAAAGCCTAACTGCTGCATGTTCCTCCGAAGAACAACATCAACATCCTACACTAATTCAATCCATTTCACCTCGACTCAACTTTAACAGTAGCTTTAGCAGTTCTATGACAGCAGTGTACTCTAATTTGCAAAACGCTTCAATTTCAATGAATGAGGGATACGGGTATGTTGTACTTACAGGTTTTCAATAAAATTGTGAATATTCTAATAATGGCGAATATTCTCAGTTTTACTGTTACTCATGTTATTATAAATTATTCAAGTAGTGGTAGTAAAAATTACTGTAATCAATCAAAATAAAGGGGAAATTACAAATGCTCGTAACTCTATAGATTGCCAAGGCAATCTAATTCAAATCCGCATTCTAAATTCTAGTAGCAACTGTATTTCATATACATAAATCCATAATAATCTTTGAAAAGCCATCATATTTACTTTATGTGAAAGAGAGAGTCACTAATCAGATCCCGACAACATTTCGTAATATTTCGAATATATTTAATTATTTAAAGATTTTATCAGACAAACTAATATTTCTTATATAATTGCTTAAAATATTTTTATTTTAGCTCTATTTCATCAATGGCTACATTAAGTCATACTGCAATTGGACAAATTGCAACACCATCTCCTATTTTGCAACATAGAGATTTATCCTCTCCATCAATGTATCAGTGCCATATGCCATTACGGGCGCCTCCACTAGCGCCCTCTCACCACATTGTCGGTGTTGGATGTGCACCACATGAAGCAGTTGCTATCAGCAACATTCCTCCTCCAAGTATTTCTAACATGACACACGCGAGTAATCCTATAAGTGGTAGTATCGGCACTGGATATGACGTGCACTCACCATATCCAATGCCCCAACCATCTCTGTCCCAAAATATATCAACCTCTATAGCTCCAGGTGGAACAGTAATTGCAAATGAATTGACTTTGAGTCAACAAGAATCCAAACCATCAACATGTAGTCAACATGAACACAGCGCAACAGTTGGGCTCGGACTGGGCCATGCATCGGGATTTAGCAGTGAGAGTTTGTCACCATCGATGCCTTCATATACTCACATGGGTTATAACTATGTAGCAGCCACGGCTGGTAACAGCGTTCCAAGCAATGGCAATAGCCACAGTACTTCACACTCAGCGGGAAAGCAGCAGTTTTTTGCCTCGTGTTTTTATTCACCCTGGGTTTAAGTTTGTAGATAAATAAGCAATGTAAAATACTAGATTTTAAATAAGAAAAATAAATAAGTTAGATATTTGCTTCAATGCTGTCAAAGCCACCAAAATCGAATTTACATATCTGATTCTTTTATATCATGTATAATGTAAATAAACCACCAAAAGGTTTAATATTATCTAGATAATTTATCTAAATATGATGAAATACCTATTTCAATTAAATTATATTTTACTTATAAGGTAGTAATATTCATAATAATCAATTATATTTTATTAATTTCATTCAATAGTGATTAAAAACTCAGTTTAGTTATTTATGAATAACAGGTTAATAAAAATATTAAATAAAAGCAAAAAATTTTGATTTTGTGATTTGCGAACACTAAAAATTACAAATATTTATGTCAATTTATCTAAATCAATTTCATCCCCTTCATTCTAATTCCTTCCGTCTTCATTCCTTTGAAAATATTGAGTGCTAATTTTCCGGTATATCCTTTTTCAATTTTCCTTCATTAACTCGAAACGACTTCCCTGTACATATAAATGAGACATTTCATTCAATGTACACGTAATCTTGTTTTGTTTTTTAACGATATATTTCAGTTCGTTGCGACCACTAACTAAGTATAGAAGGGACATTTCCTACAACGAAAACGGGACCGGCTTTTTATTAACGTGATACGACAGTTTGATGCGTCATAACCCAGTCGACTCACGACATACCCAAATCGAGCCACATGAACAGTGTCCGACCAACAAAGTTCAAAGATCTTGATTAAATTGCGAGTTGCAAATCGTCAATGGGGGATGCTTCGTACGGAGACGGCATGTTACCCTTATGATCGCAAGCAGCATATACCATATATCCTCATATCTTACACACCAATGCTATTTGAAGTTGAGAGATCTTGATTTTAGGCTGTCTCTCGATTTCTAAGTTGCCCACTTTCATTGCTTTGATAACAACTAAATAACAGGTTGGCTGATAAGTCCCCGGTCTAACAAAAAAAAATACATTTTTTTTTGTCAAAATTCGATTTTATTATCCAACATAGTTCCCTTTAAGAGCGATACAACGATTATAACGACCTTCCAATTTTTTGATACCATTTTGGTAGTACTCCTTCGGTTTTGCCTTAAAATAGGCCTCAGTTTCAGCGATCACCCCTTCATTACAGTCAAATTTTTTGACTGCGAGCATTCTTTTAAGGTCTCCGAACAAGAAAAAGGCGTTGGGGCCAGATCTGGAGAGTACGATGGGTGGGGAAGCAATTCGAAGCCCAATTCATGATTTTTTGCCATCCTTCTCAATGAATTGTGGCACGGTGGAACAACACTTTTTTCTTCTTCATATGGGGCCGTTTTACCGCAATTTCGACCTTCAAACGCTCCAATAACGTCATAATAGTCACTGTTGATGGTTTTTCCCTTTTCAAGATAATCGATAAAAATTATTCCACGCGAATCCCAAAAAACTGATGCCATTACTTTGTCAGCGGACTTTTGAGTCTTTCCACGCTTCGGAGTCGGTTCACCGGTCGCTGTCCACTCAGCCGACTGTCGATTGGACTCAGGAGTGTAGTGATGGAGAAATGTTTCATCCATTGTCACATATCGGCGCAAAAACTCGGGTGTATTACGAGTTAACAGCTACAAACACCGCTCAGAGTCATCAACACGTTGTTGTTTTTGGTCAAATGTGAGCTCGCGCGGCACCCATTTTGCACAGAGCTTCCGCATATCCGAATGTTGATGAATAATATGACCAACAAGTTCCTTTGATATCTTTAAGGCCTCTGCTATCTCGATCAACTTTATTTTATGGTCATTCAAAATTATTTTGTGGACTTTTTTGATGTTTTCGACGGTAACCACCTCTTTCGGCGTCCACTGCGTTCACCAACCTCCGTGCTCATTTCACCACGCTTGAATTTTGCATACCAATCAATTATTATTGATTTCCCTGGGGCAGACTCTGGAAACTCATTATCAAGCCAAGTTTTCGCTTCCACTGTATTTTTTCCCATATAAAAACACAAAATTCCTTTTTTTCCATTTTTTTCACAAAAGGCGCTCTATCTCACAAACTAATTGACTGACAGACGTCAAATCATTTGAAGGTTAGTACTATATAAAAATAATATGCATTCAATAGTAGGACTGTGTCAGACCGGGGACTTATCAGCCAACCTATTCTCATATTCTCTTACGTAACTATTTCATTTTCATTGCATGTGTGTCCCCAGCCAAATTGCAATTTTGCCTTTTGCAGCCATCAGAGCTCAAGAGTATTGTCTGGGAGCATGAATTTGAGGTGAAAAGTTAACTCAGAGTACGCAGCAGAATTATTGACGCTGTCTCCCCACTTAAACAGTACTTCTCAAATCTCAATATTCAAACAATCAATTGGAGCACATTTAAAGGTTAATACCATTATACCATAATGATGAAATTAGTCTTCTGGTGAAATACTCGAGAATGTTCGAGACTGTATGTCGCTACACACTTGGAAACTGTTCGTGGGAGACGATTGGGGTATATGGTGAGCCGACTGGGAGTATATCGCATCGAGCAGTGGAATCTCGCAGGGTCCGTTTTTTGTATGAATTGTCTTTTATATGATAAATCAGTGGTATCACGTAATGAGACCGTGCTGTCGTTGTCGATTTGCTGTTTAACCGGGCTGTGATTAATGATGGGAATCCCAATATCTACATGGGTTTTACAATGCAGAGTGCCATCAGCCTGATGCTCCGTGGCTCAAAAATTTTCAGAAGCGTGGATTTCTCACATGCGTTTGACAACGATAAAATCCACTACTTAATACGTAGTTTTTAAGACAAGTCAATTGAAATTTTTGAAATTTTATGATAAAATAAAGCATGTTGAATGACTGAAAAATTTTGTCAAGTTTTGGTTAGATTTTTGTTTCAGTCCGCAACATATTGTTTAGTCGAAAACAAGTTTAAAGTGGAATCAAAAAACAGTATTTTTGAAGTTTTCATGGGCATTTCTTGGTTATAACTCTCCTCTTGTACGCTTCCATTTAATTGCTTAATATTTAATATTTATATCTGTTCCTTCTGTACACTCAGTATGTGCACTGTTTCTATCAAAGCAAAGCATAACAACAAAAACTGCCCATCTCTTCCACTCTGTGTCGACTGTTAAGCGCTTGGTTTTTCGTCTACGTACGAATTGAAGCAAGAAAATCAAGAATGTCAAGAGAAGCAAAAATAAATAAAAAGATCAGCAGCCGGAGAGTGTCTGCTGCGTTGTTTGAGTCGTTCCTTATCATCAGTTGGGTTGGGTGTAAAAATTGATGGGTAATCCTCATTTACACGTCAGTGACGTGTGCCAATAATAGGAATAATGAGGAAAATAATAAGAATTCAAATATGTAGAATAAATATTTTTTTCTATTAATATTAATTAACAAAATAAATAATGATTTGTGTTAAAAAAAAAAAATTAAAACATTGTTACAAACAAAACGTTTTATGGGCATCCGACCTCCAGGTTAGACGCGAAATAATTACGTAGCATCCACCTTAACGAGGCTCCGCCGAAAATGGAAAGTTTGTGTATCAGTCAGATACTCTAACTTTCCTGGGTGATCCAAAATTAGCTGCATCTGGCACGTTAGCTCTTTCGGGATGGGTGTGGGTTTGCTAACTCGGACAATTCCCTGTTACAACATAGTTAAATTTTCCATAAAGGATAGGATCCCCTACTGAAACTACTGATTCTAACCTCGAGGCCATCGATAAATGCTGAACGACTCTCTCTTGACACTGCTGTCGGACGCCCCGGATCCGACGGCCTTCGAGAGTATTAACAACTTTAATTATATCAATCAACGAAATCGGCAAAACGTCCACACAAAAAACGAGTCGGCGAAAAAGAAAATCTCGAAATAAAATCAATGGATAAAAGGATTCGACCCAACGAGCAGAAGAGGCCTGCGTTACATTGCTACATGGTGAGGAACTCCAGCAGTCTATACCCTACCCTGCCTATGACCCAATGATAATCATTTCAATTATTAAAATTTGTTGTAGAGGGCGGCGAAGAATCCTACTTGCTTGTCAATCGGTCTTGCAGCTGCTGTTGGGTGTCCATGGCGTCTTGTATGTACGTATGTACATACACCGGGTGAACTTGAAGAAAGTGTCGAGTTCAGCAGAGAATCAATTAAAAAAAACGCTGGGTTGCACGTTAATTAGATTCACTATTTATTAAATGGGAGCACAAGAGTATGTGCGGAATATACACTTGTCTTTGCAAAGTTCAAAAAGAAAAAGAGACTTGCGAGAAAAGTTTTCCATAAGTGGAAAAATTAGAGGTGAGCCAACTCCAACGTCGTTGCAAAAGAAATGGTGGTGGTGGGGGGGGGGGGTGCGTTCCCGGATCGCCTTATTGTCGGATGACAACCGACAATATCCACCCGAACACCGAGTCCTGTGCTAAAACAACGCCTCCTTGCAAGGACATGGTCCCGTCTGACCCCAGCACTAAGGAGACGGTCGCAGGAGTATGCCACCGTTCGTCAGGGTGAGGTTCTGCACTTCCTGCAATTCGTCGGGATTGATGCGTCGGGCGGGCGTTTTGCGCTGGCAGTCCACCGACACCTCCAGGATGAGCTCTAGGTCCAACCCGGCCTTCGGTGATAGGAGGCGAGCCCGGCAGACCGAGTCCGCACCAACCCGCGCCACCGACAGTCCGAAGGCTGTCGCCAATGACGTGCTAATGCGCCTGGCCGCCGAACACGCATCAATGAACGCGAGCGTCTTGTAGACTGTGCTCCCCGTGTCGATGGCCACCAGTGCTGTAGGGGTGACGGTGACTCGGCCATGGTCCAGGATCGTGGCTAATGTCGTCACATACGGCGAAGGTGTGTCACATAGAGTCTCCGGTGGGGTAGGATCCCGACGGCTCCGTACTGCGGGTGAAGGGCGCCTTGGCGGAGTTTGTTGCCTCGGCCGCCGCCTCTGGGAGTGCTGCGTGTTCCTGTGGAGTAGAGTGTGGTGGGCGCCTCCACACTGTCGGCACCCTCGGGACTGCGTGCAGACGCTTCACGGTAGTCAGCCGGAGAAACCGTCGGCACTCACGGAGCGGGTGGGTGCCCCTGCAAACCCGGCACCGGTAGACATCGGAAGAAACTCGTCGGTCGTGGTGGTGAGGTGCCATTCTCCTGGAAAGAAAAGTCTTGGATCAGACCAAGGAGGAAAAAATTAGACGGCAGACTCAGATTACTGGCTGGATGGGGGCGCAAGGTTAGCTTCTGTAGGGAGAAGCACGACCTTGGAGATGGGACGTTTGACGACCCCTTTGCAGTCTGCACGTCGACCACACGAACCAGATGGTCTGGGCCGGGTTACACCGATTGGATCCGCCCGAGTCGCCAATCAGTAGGTGGAAGGTTGTCCTCTTTCAGAACCATCATGTCCCCCTTCTCTAAACTCCTTTGCGCCGATTGCCACTTCGGTCGCTTGTGGAGCTCCTTGAGGTGTTCCTCCTTCCACCGATTGCAGAATTGCTGATGTAGGCCCTTGAGTCGCTGCCAGCGGTTGATGATGGAAGAGGCTGCCGTCGGGATAGAGGGCTCAGCTGCGGAGAGGAGAGGGCCGCCTATGAGGAAATGCTCTGAAGTTAGAGCTAGGAGATAAGAGACATCCTCAGACATCGGTGAGATAGGCCGGGAGTTGAGACATGCTTCAATCCGGGCCAGGAGCGTGGAAAGTTCCTCGAATGTGTATTTGAAGGCGGAGGCTGACTTGTAGAAGAGTGACTTGAAACTCTTCACCCCCGCCTCTCATAGGCCACCCATGTGGGGTGCCCCTGTAGGGTTAAATGACCACTTGATCCCTTGATGGCTGTACCGTGCCATTACCAGGTCTTGAGTGGCCTTGAGGAAGTCCCGCGACAGAATGGACGAGGCTCCCACAAAGGTTTTCCCGTTGTCCGAGTACATGAGTTGAGGGCACCCACGACGCGCAGCAAAGCGGGAAAAAGCCGCTAGGAAAGTCTCCGTCGTGAGATCCGACGTGGCTTCCAGATGGATCGCATTTGTGCTGAAGCAGACGAAGACGCAGACATACCCTTTTGTTATACGGCAAGCCCGTCCTGTGAAACTGTTGAGGTCGAATGGGCCGGCAAAATCGACTCCAGTGTGGGTGAACGGTCGTGAGAACGATGACCGCTGTGTTGGCAGTTGGCCCATGAGTTGAGTTTGAACTCTTCTCCGATAAAGGATGCAGGATTTGCACGCATTAGTCGCAGCCTTCACTAGGACTCTGTGTTTCGGGATCCAGATCTTATTCGGATGAGTCTGATCATTACCGCGTTGCCGCCATGCAAGTATATGCGATGGGTCTCGCGAACTAACAAACGCGTTAACACGCAACTGTACGGGAGCAGAATGGGGAATTTCTCGTCGTGGGTCAACGACCCAGAGGCCCCAAGTCGTCCGGAGGCTCGGATGGTGCCCTGTTGGTCCAGGAAAGGAAGCAAGTTCTTCAGAGAACTCGAGGGAGGAATTGGCTTGTGTCCTCTCATGCAGTCGTACTCCTTGGAATACTCCCTCCTTTGGGTGAGATGGATGAGCCAGTGTTGAGTAGAGGCGAGTTCCTCGGGGGGGGAGATCAGCCGAAAGGTCCCGACTCAATCTCCGGGTCCTCGTCAGGAAACGTCTTGCGTAGGCCATGACTCGTATAGCTCTGTCAAAGCTCGAGAACCTGCAAAGGATGTCCTCCTGAGGGCCAACAGTCACATGACACTTGACCGGGGGCTGCTCCACATCTGTATCATGGGCCACTCCCGCTTGGGTCGGCCACTGGCCTTGGGACTCTTGCAGCCAGGTAGGCCCGTACCACCAAAGTTTTCAGCGGCGGAAACCCCTCGACTAGCCAGGTCAGCGGGATTGAGCGCACGTGAGCCCATAGGTGTGGAGCGGCAACCTGAGTGATTTTCGCTACCCGTTTGGCCACAAAACACGTCCAGTGGCAAGGTGGCTTGTTCAGCCACGCAAGAACTATGGAGCCCGTCCAAAAGTGAGCTGTCCATTCTGTAGCAGGGCAATGCCCCACAAAGCTCAAGGCGAGGTAGGGAAACCGTCTTCACGGGAGCTACCCGCGTCTTGGCTGCAAGGAGATTAATGGTGATGCCGTATTCGCCTTCTGTGCGGACATAGATGCACGCTCCATATGCCTTCTGGGATGCGTCACAAAACCCATGGTACTGAATCCGTACCTCGGGGTAGAACCGGATCCATCGAGGTACCCGAACGTCGCGTACAGCAGAATAGCTGCCCGCGAAGGTCTCCCAGATTGTCAAACAAGCCTGCTGGAATGGGCTCATCCCAATCCAACTGACGGAGCCAGATTTCCTGCATGAAAATCTTGGCGCTCACTACAACGGGCGCCAGCCATCCTGCGGGATCGAATATTCTTGCAATTTGAGCAAGAACTCCTCGTTTGGTGAGTGGAGGTTGGAAATAGACCGAAGAGGGGATAAAATAGAACTCCGTTATTGCGCGCCAGCGGACACCGAGTGGTTTGGCAGTGCTAACGTCCTCGTTGTCCAAAAATTCCTCGTGGAGTAGGTGATCCCTCGGAATGTCCCGTAGGATGCCCTTGGAGTTGGAAGTCAATTTCCGGAGTGGGAATCCAGCGCTGTCGAGGGCTTGACTAAGCTCTCGAATTGATGAGACGGCGGTTCGATGGTCATGGGGGCCCGCCAATACGTCATCCACATACATATAGTTGGTGAGGAGGTGACTGGCCAAAGGATATTGGACCTTCACATCCTTAGCCAACTGTTGTATGATCCGGATGGCGAGAAAAGGCGCACAGGTTACCCCGAAGGTAACTGTGCTGAGCTCATAATCTCGAATATGACCCTGTGCGTCTCAGAAAAGAATCCTCTGGAAGGGGGTGTGGCTCGGGCAGACAAGGATTTGTCTGTACATTTTAGTGATATCCGTATTGAATACCACCTTGAAAAAACGCCATTTGATGATTCGCAGGGTCAAATCGGACTGGAGAACGGGACCCGAATGAAGGATATCATTCAGGCTTTTCCCGTTGGAGCTGGGACACGAAGCATTAAATACCACGCGAACTTTGGTGGTGGTGCTATCAGGCTTAATAACAGCATGATGGGAAAGATAGTAGTTGGTGGAGTTACCAACTGACTCTACTTGGTGCATGTGGCCCATGTCCAAGTACTCCCTAATCACCTCATCATACCGCTCCTTTAACGGTGGGTCCTTAGGCAGACGAGCCTCGCTCCTCAACAATTGACCTAAGTCGATGTTATTAGGGTCCCGGAACGGCAATGAGACCATATACCTTCCGTCCTTCTGACGGCTCGTGGTGCGAACGAAGAGATATTCCACCCACCCATCAGATTTTGGAGCATGCGTAGTCGGGAGTTCCTCTACCTCCCAAAATTTGGTCAGTAAGGCCTCCAATGAAGGTTCCTCGTGTCGGACGATGCGTGTGGAAATCGCTGAGATGGTGGTCCTGCAGGAGTTTGGAATTGGACCTGTCAGAATCCACCCGAAAACGGTGTCTTGACCCAGTAAAGAACCACAAATGTTGCCCCGGAGTCCACCTAGTAGTATGGACGGAAGGATATCCGCCCCTATTAGGATGTCTACCTGGGAGCTCTTGTAGAACGTGAGGTCTGCCCATTGTAGCTGAGGAAGCGCCAGTCGAAGGAAAAACGCGACCGAAATAAATATGGCACAAAAACACAAAGATATGAATTGCTTATATGTATATGTATTTACGCTACGTACGGTCTGTGAGAAGATCCAAAACGAGCAATAATCAGCTGATTATGAATGGCCGTTCAACAACTGCATCAACATACATATATGGTAATGTTGAATTGTCACTTGTTGATACGGCTCAGCTGTTATCTGTGCTCTCATTCGACGATGGTTGCGGCTTGTTCTTATTGAGCGAAGAAACAAACTCAAAACGGTCGCAAAAGTACTAGAATTACGCTCGTACCTGATACAACGTAGATGTAGGAGAAATTCCCGCGGTGCGAGCCGGTGCTAAAGAAAGGATATTCTTGCTTAAAAAAGACTCCGGCTCGAAGGACCAATGTTGTAGTGGGCGGCGAAGAATCCTACTTGCTTGTCAATCGGTCGTTGCAGCTGCTGTTGGGTGTCCAAGGAGTCTTGGAAGTACGTATGTACATACACCGGGTGAACTTGAAGAAAGTGTCGAGTTCAGCAGAGAATCAATTAAAAAAAAACGCTGGGTTGCACTTTAATTAGATTCACTATTTATTAAATGGGGGCACAAGAGTATGTGCGGAATATACACTTGTCTTTACAAAGTTCAAAAAGAAAAAGAAAGTGACTTGCGAGAAAAGTTTTCCATAAGTGAAAAAATTAGAGGTGAGCCAACTCCACGATAGCCGATCGTCCGGATATCGATCTATCGTATCGTATAGAGTAGCTGCTTGGCGTTGCCATCTGACGCAAACAAAATTTGTCCAATTTTTAATAATTAGCGATTAAATTTTTAACTAAATTTAATCAAATGTGCTGATTTTCATTCTGGTATACTCCACAAATTTTTTTTCATATCTTAGCAGCACATCAAATAAAGGATGAAAATCGCCGAATACTTTTCTCCCCAAATAATTTGGGTGAATTCTTAAATTAATTTTTTTTTCGTTTTAATTTAATAAATAATCTTTCCTCTAATATCAAGCTCATCATCTGATAAGAAATCCATTACGGCTAACATCAGACAATAGCAACAAAATCGTCTGGCACTATGCAACCTATTAGCTTACTCGCATCACAAGGAATTCGTGTCCAGCATCATCTTCATTTTCGTTCTAACGGCCACTATGTTTGCAGCCTTAGATAGACTCATAAATTCTCTAAGCACTCATAATTTGACACTTCCAATGTTCAAACGGAATTATAATCACCGACAGGGCAACAAAATAAACTTGTGTATTCTATTTACTTTCATTAAACACTAGACTTCCATAGTCGGAATTTATAATCCAAATAGTAATCTTATGAGCAAAGTTAAACATATAAATCTCAGAATTCTTAAGAATATATTGAAACAAAAGCAAATTATGTTTTCTGTCATAGCTATGAAAATGGGCAACAGAAATATAGAGGCATGCAAAAAGCAAGCTCTGCTGTTTTTTACCTGCGATAATATGAGTATACGAAGCGTCCGCCCTAGACGACGTAGAAAACGCTATTAACTCAGTATAGGTTCCCACATTGAGAATAATTAATAATATTAATAATATTAATAATAATA